>PVIW01007403.1:0-73273 GCA_004026585.1 Noctilio leporinus | reverse complement strand
AACAACAATAAAATTAAAAGAAAAAAAAAAAAAAAAAAGCAAAATTGTGTTTAAATTTAAGAAGAATTTTTGGCTCTGGCTGGTGGCTCAGTGGATAGGCGCTGGCCTGTGAACCTAAAGGCTGCTGGTTCAACTCCCAGCCAGGGCACATAATCAGGTTACAAGCCAGGTCTCCAACCAGGTCCGTAGCTGGAGGCAGATGAAAGGCAACCATACATTGATGTCTCTCTCCCTCTCTGCCCCTCTCCTTTGCCCTCTCTCTGAAAATAATAAATAAAATATTTAAAAAAAATTTTAAGAAGAATTTTCATTAAAATATTAATTTTTTTTCTCATATTTACCTGCAGATAATTGGGGATACAATTTCTTCAAGGTGCTAATCAGATTTTTGCATGGCTTTTTGGGAAGGTGCTTCCAGTTCATGTTCTTCTTTTCATCAGCTCTATTAAATAAAAACATAACTAATACAGTCACCTGTTTTAACAAAATGCTTGTCAAGGTAAAAATGAATATGGAAAGGTGTCATTACTGAAGTTTCAACAATTGATATAGACAATCTGAACAAGTAGTTTTCAGGGAACTTCTCTTTTTATTCCAATTATTGAGTCAAATTTGATCACTCGTACTAATTTCCAGCATAGATTTTCAATGCTGGAATTATGAATACAATACTGATGTCTTGACTCAATAGTATTTTAGAATCATAATATTTCAAGTGCTGCCCTGACCGATGTGGTGCAGTTGGTTAAACGTTGTCCTGCAAAACAAAAGGTCACTGGTTCGATTCCCGGTCAGGACATGTGCCTGGGTTTGTGGGCAGGTTCCTGGTTGAGGTGTGTGCAAGAAGCAACCGATCAATGTTTCTCTCACACATGGATGTTTCTTTCATTCCTTCTCTTTCTCCCTCCCTTCTCCTCTCTGTATAAATAAATTAACTTTAAGTAAGTTTCAAACTTAGGGCCCTGGCTGGTGGCACAGTGGATAAGGTGCCAGCCTGCAAACCCAAAGGTCACTGGTTCGATTCCCAGCCAGGGCACATAACCAGGTTGCAAGCCAGGTCTGTAGCGAGAGGCAGGTGAAGGCAACCATACACTGGTCTCTCTCTCGCTCTCTCTCTCTCTCTTTCTGCCTCTCTCCTTCACCCTCTCTCTAAAAAAAATAATAAAATCTTAAAAAAAAATTTTTTATTAAAAAATTTCAAACCAAAATGACTTGAGATTTCATATGACCTATTAGAAGCAAACTTCAACAAATACCAGAAAGTGACATATAAAGCATGTCTGTTCATATTTCAAATTATTTAGCATTTAAGAAAAAAATAATTTCGGAAGTTCAAAAGAACAGTTTTAAATAATTCACAAGTCAACTAAAATGATTTTAATAGAAAGAAGAAACATTTAAAATTCCACAAAGATGAAAGCACTATGTACCAACCATGGCTGCACCTAATGCTAGACACATCAAACTGTTATTATTTAGGAACATCAATGCAAACATCTTAAATTCTTAGAAAATTTCATATCCAAGTACATAAAAAAACAAAAGCAAGATGATGGTTAATTCAGGAATATGGATGGGTTACGACCATATTATTTATTTTAATATTTTTTATCCTCACCCAAGAACATTTTTTTCATTGCTTTTTTGAGAGCAAGAAAGGAAGAGAGAAAGGTAGAGAAGGAAACATCAATGCAAGAAAGAAGGCTGCCTCCTGTATGCACTAGAACCAGGGATCATACAGAGCATGTATTGCCGAGACTGATGATGAGAGATCAGGATCAAATCCACAATCTAGGTATGTGCCCCAACTGGGAATTAAACCCATGACCTTTCAATTATGGGACAACACTCCAACCAACTGAGCCACACTGGCCAGGGCACAACTAAATTACTTTATAATGGAATATATCACACAAAGATTAAAGGAGAAAAACTTAATGCTCACTTCAAGAGATGTACAAAAGTATTACAAAAACCAACATTATTTATGTTTTTTAAAAAAAATCTTAAATCTAGAAGTAATAAGAAAGTTCCTTATTTTATTATTCAAGATCCTAAAATGGGGCTAGGAACCTTTTGGGTCAGATAATAAATATTTCATGCTTTAAAGACTATGGTGCCTATGTCACAACTACTAAAATGTGCCACTACCATGAAAGTAGCCTTGGGACATATGCAAACAAATGATCATGCCTATGTTCCAATAAAATTTTATTTATAAATGCGGACCTTAGGCTGGATATCAATTCTTGCCTTAAAGCAATAATTGTAATTAGGAACAAGACAAGATACTGGCCATGACTATTTCTGTTTAACATTATAGTAGGGTCTCAGCCAGAGAATTAAGATATTTAAAAATAAGAACGGTAAATAATGTGATTGCTTATAGCCAGAACATTGAAGAGAATATACAGACAAATTAAAAGACTTCAACTAAGTTGCTGGGCAGCTGACCACTACAGAAAAAATCAGTAATATTTCTATACTCCAGCAACTAACAAGCAGAAAATGTAATTTAAAATACCATTTACAGCAGCAATAAAAACTATTAGGTACTTAGGAATAAGAGCCTAACAAAAGATGTGCATGGTCTTTATCAAAAAAACTATTTTGTGGAACTGTAACTTATAATTGTATTAAAATTCATGAGAAAAAGCAAAGGACCAAATATATCAAAATAATTTCTAAAAATAGCCCTGGTTGGTGTGGCTCAGTGGACTACCACCAGCCTGAGAACACCAAAGTCGCTGGTTTGATTCTCAGGGTACATAACCAAGCTGCAAGTCAGGTCTCCTGCCAGGTTCTTAGCTGGAGGCAGGTGAAAGGCAACCATGTGTTGATGTTTCGCTCCCTTTCTTCCTCCCTCCCTGCCTTTCTCTCTCAGTAAATAATAAGCAAAATCTTTTTAAAATAAATAAATAAAGTGGATAAAAAGAACTGCTATATCACATCACTTTTTTTAACAGTATTAAGAGATGATTCATAAACATTTCACAACCTGAAGTGTACAATTTGATGTAGTATATTCACAGAGTTGTATAACCACCACCACCATCACCATCACCTTTAGAATATCTACATTACCAAAAAGAAAGCCTGCATCCTCTTAGTTATTAACCTCTAATTCCCCCATCCTTCTGTCTCAACAAACCACAGATCTATTTTCCATCTACTGATATGCCTTGGATATTTCATATAAATGGAATATGATGTTTTTTAACATGATGTCTTCAAGGTTCATCCATGTAGTATACACCTTAATTTTAAAGTCATTAAGATAATGTTATACTGGCAAGAGACTAAAACAAAAGAACAATAATAAACCTGAATATAGAGATATACATACTAATATAGGACTTGATACATAATGATCTTGACACAGAAGACCAGTACTAGTAGGAAAGAGGTGAACTCACTATTCAATAAACAGTGCTATGAGACAAGTTTATCCATGTGAAAAAATTAATAAAATGGTATCTTTATGTCATATCATATGCTAATATCAAATTTTGATGAATTAAAGAATTGCATGAGAAAGGCAGAACCATACAACTTTAAGAACATCCATGGCTGGTAGCACAGTGGATGGGGCGCTGGCCTTTGAACCCAAAGGTCGCAGGTTCGATTCCCCGGCCAGGGCACATAACCAGGTTGCAAACCAGGTCTCCAGTCAGGTCTGTGGCTGGAGGCAGGTGAAACACAACCATATACATTGATGTCTGTCTCCCTCTCTGCCTCTCTCCCTTCCCCTCTTTCTAAAAATAATGAAATAAAATCTTTAAAAAAAAAAAAAAGAACATCCAAGACAGTATTTCATAACCTAAGCAGATTTCATTTACAAGAGCCAAAAAACAGCAATCCATATAAGAAACTGATAAATTTAATCAATTAAAATAAGCTTCTGTTCATCAAAAGACATGTTAAATGGAATGAAAAGTTACGTGTGTGAGAAACTACCTGCAATGCATATAACAAACCAAGAATTCCAGATTACGCTTAAAAAATTTACACAAATTAAAAGAAAAAGACAAACAACCCAACAAGAAAATTTACAAAACAAGGGGAAAATTCAATTAGCAGGAGAGGAAATCCAAAGGACAAGAATTAAAATGCTCTATTTGTAACTAATTAGGCAAATGTGAATTAAAGCCATAGTGAGAGCTCATTACCATCAAATTACCAAAAGTTTTAAATTCTGCCCATAACAAGCACTGACAAAGATATGAAACAGAACTCTCATTTGCTGCTATAGAGGGGGTAAATTTGGGAGAGTAATGTGGTATTAGCAAAGCCTACCAACCAACATTGGCTCTTCAAGGTATATATGCTTCAGAGGAATTTCTGCCCAATATGCACAAGAGTGATCAGAGGAGCCTTGTTCGAAATTGTAAAAACCTATGTATCGCCCTGGCCAAGTTGTACAGTTGGTTGGAGTGTCATCCTCTACACCAAAAAACTGCAGGTATGACTGCTAGTCAGGGCACATAGCTAGGCTGTGGGTTGAATCCTGGTTGGAGCACTTACAGGAAGCAACTGATCAATGTTTCTTTCTCACATCAATATTTCTCTCTCTCTCTCTCTCTCTCTCTGCCTCTCTCTAAAAATAATAAATAAATAAAAAATCTTTAAAAAAAATTTTAGTGCATACCAAGAGGGTCATTATTCCAAGCTATAAGTCAATCTACATATACATAGTAAAGAGCTACACAATTTTAGTTTCAAAATACAATGGTAGATGCATTTCAAAATTATTTTTAAATTTATAGCAAATGCTTTCTTCCTTCTTTATTTCTTTGGTTCACTTTGCCATATTTTCCAAACCAATTCCATCTCTGTGACCACAGAAGTCTCACCCAAAATTCTCATTTTTTTCATTTCATGCTAATCTCAAACAGTATAGAATAAAAGTACTCCAAGACCAACACTAAGAAATTTTCAACACTTGCTACTTTTTCCCATTTAAAGCATTTGGGGGTGGGGGGACTGTGAAGCAGTTTGCTTTTAAGCATCCGTCAGCGCTGTTTCTTTTATTCAGAGAGTGGTACACTACTCTCTGAAACCCAGTTACAGTGCCACCATATTCATTTATCACCTCCAGTAAACATAAATTACAATTAATTTTTAATATCAATCTCTGCAATAAAATATATCCTTATAAAAGTCAAATCTTGACAACTATAGAAATGACATTAAAATACCCCATATTGTGATTAAACTCAACAGGTAAACCCATTTTTAATAACTTACACATGGGCCAGCTCAGTGGATTGAGCAATAGCCTGCGAACCAAAGGGTTACCAATTTGATTCCTAGTCAGGGCACATAACCAGGTTGCAGGCCAGGTCTCCAGCCAGGTCCCCAGCTGGAGGCAGGTGAAAGGCAACCATACGTCAATGTTTCTTGTTTCTCTCTCTTTCTGCCTCCCTCCCTTCCTCTGTCTCTAAAAATAATGAATAAAATCTTTAAAAAATAATAAAAACTTACGCACGGATTTTGAATTAAACCTAAAAAGTATATCAACTCTTGAGCTCTGAAAGCAGTGTTTAATCTTTTTTTATATCTATATTCTCTTTTTCTTGCTGCTGTGGCTCAGTGGACTGAGTGTTAGCCTGTTAAGTAAAGGGTCACTGGTTCAATTCCTAGGCAGGGCACATGCCTGGGTTGCAGGCCATATCCCCAGCTGGGATCCATGAGAAGCAACCACACATTGATGTTTCTCTCCCTTTCTTTCACCCTCACCTCCCCTCTCTCTAAAAATAAATAAACTTTTAAAAATCTATATTCTCTTTTTAACATATAAATATCTACTGCATGCCATTAACATTAGTAACAAAATATAAACTTTAGGCCCTGGCTGGTAGCACAGTGGATAAGGCGCCGGCCTGCGAACCCAAAGGTTGCAGGTTCGATTCCCCAGCCAGGGCACATAACCAGGTTGCAAACCAGGTCTCCAGTCAGGTCTGTGGCTGGAGGCAGGTGAAAAGCAACCATACATTGATGTCTGTCTCCCTCTCTGCGTCTCTCCCTTCCCCTCTTTCTAAAAATAATGAAATAAAATCTTTAAAAATATATATATATATAAACTTTAATGTAGATTATGTTCTTTTCCAAACCACATTACTTTGCAGAATTCTGATACTGTGCTCTGGCTAAGATTCACTGATGAAAACCTATTAACAACTTTTTTTTAAAGATTTTATTTATTATTTTGAGAGAGAGAGGTAGGGAGAGAGACAGAGAGAGAGAGAGACATCAATGCATGGTTGCCTTTCACCTGCCTCCAGCTATGGATCTGGCTGGAAGCCTGGCTTGCAACCTGGTTATGTGCTCTGGCTGGGAATTGAACCAGAGACCTTTGGGTTTGCAGGTCGGCGCCTTATCTACTGTGCCACCAGCCAGGGTCACTATTAACAACTTCTAAAAGTAGCATATTTCTAGATGTTTTCAATGAACTGTAATACATATGAGGAAAAATATAAATGGCTGGTAATACAAAAAGAATCAACTTACACATATAACATGTTTGTATCCAAGTCAATGCAGACAACATCTTGTGGTGGGTCATGAAGATCAAAATACCTTGAGTCAACTCCAACTATGAATGGGACAGGTGCACTAAGCACTGCCGCCAGTGAAAGAGGACAAAGGGGAATATATGGGCATTGCCATTGAAATGGAAAGATCATCTGGGAAAAAAGATTTTAAAAATTAGCCAAATTTGAAATTTGCAATAAAAGTATGTATTATTATCACTGAAAATGACCATTAAGAAGCTGTTAAGTCATTTCTTTTACCTTCAACATCATTCCAAAAATTAAATGATTATAAGACATTATTGAGCAATATTATGAGCCAATGCAATTAAAACCTTTAAACATGAAATGATCACAAGCACAATGAAAATGCTAAAAGCTCTTTACATGTTAATTCTTCTGGAGTCTATGCAAAACCCACATTGAGTTTATGGAAAAATTCAAAGTAGAGAATTGCCTTAAAAATTATGAAACATACGCATCATGATCTTTAAATCTTATGCATTTCATCTAAGTCTCAAAATAACCTTTGACTAAAATCCAACTAACAGGACCAAGGAATCAAAAAAATTAAAATGATTCCTTTGGGAATGGCAATAGTAGATTGAAATTTTCAAAAAAGTAATTTCCTAACCACTCAAATAAACATAAAATGATCCAACTTCAGTGAAGCTTGTTATCTTAAAAAATACTAATCAGACTTACTATGCAAGGTGAGGATAAGCAAGGTGAAGAAAGGGAGAACAGAGGGGGGAAAACGAGATGAATGTAATATGACAACAATAAAAAATTTAAAAAAAACTAATCAGCCTTGGCTGGTGTGGCTCAGTGGATTGAGCACAGGCCTGCAAACCCCAGGATCACTGGTTCGATTCCCAGCCAGGGCACATACCCAGGTTGCAAGCCAGGTCTCCAGCCAGGTTTCCAGCTGGAGGCAGGTGAAGGGCAACCATACATTGATGTTTCTCTCTTTCTTCCTCCCTCCCTTCCCCTCTCTCTAAAAATAATGAATAAAATATTTTTAAAAAAATACTAATCAATGTAAAACATACCTAAAGAATCTTTACCAGATTTCCTTTTCAAACATCTACCTTAACTATATCATATATGCTAGTGTTTTTTTAAAAGATAATGCTAATTTTAAATCCCTGGCTGGTGGCACAGTAGAGAAGGCAACAGTCTGCGAACCCAAAGGTCGCTTGTTTGGTTCCCCAGCCAGGGAACATAATCAGGCTGCAAGCCAGGTCTCCAGCCAGATCCATAGCTGGAGGCAGGTGAAAGACAAACATACATTGATGTCTCTGTCTCTTTCTCTTTCTTTCTTTCTCTTTCTCTTTCTCTTTCTCTCTCTCTCTCTCTTTCTCTCTCTCTCTCTCCTCCCTTCTATCTAAAAAATTACCAAATAAAAAAAATTTTTTTTAAATTTTCTTTGTTTCTAGAGAGGAAGAGAAAAAGGCGGAGAGGGAGAGAAACAGATAAATAGCTGTTTACCAGCCAGGGCCTAAATAAACTCTTTTAAAAAATAAAAATAAAAATAAATAAAATCCAGATTTTTTAAATTAAATTTTTAATCACTGGTGATAAAATTTTTCCTTTACTATAAAAAAAACCTTGCTATCTTTCAAGGTCTCATTCAATTCTTATCTTATCCATCATTACTCACCCCAAAGAAAGGTCTATAAGCATTTATTATCTCTGCCAGTCATTCTAAATGGTTATTCAGAATTGGGAATTTATCTACAATCACTTATTTACTCATCAAAGATGTGTCAAGCACAGTTCCAAATGATGGAGCATAACTGTGAATCAAACAAACATCCTTGCCCTCATGAAGAATATAGTCTAACATAAAAGTCAAGAAATGTTGTAGGACTTGTGAGCCTTGATTGTTATAAATCCTTAGCTCTGTTTTCATGCACAAAAGCACTCATAGGTAATATGTAAATAAATGGCCCATGTTCCAGTAAAACTTTACAAAAACAGGTAGCAGGCAGGATTTCATTCATGAGCCATAGTCTGCCAACACCTGGTCTAGCAGGAAAAACAAAAAATAAACAGGAGAAATAATAAATGAAATACTATGTCAGGAACTGCTAAGTGCTACAGAAAAATGAAAAAGTAAAGCCAAATGAAGAGGATTAGAGTTCACAAGAGAGGGGAAACAAGTATTATTAAATAAGCCAAGCAGGCCCACCTCCTTTAGTAAACTGACAACTAAACAGAAGCCTGAAGGAAGTGAGGGAGTGATACCGTCAAGGGGATATCTAGAAGAGTACTTCAAAGAGGAAGAAAAGTTAGAACAAAGGCTTTAAGGTATGGGGGCTTGCCTAATATGTTTCAGGGGTAGCGAGGAGTCCAGGGTGACTGCAACAGAGTGATCTAGATAGTAGGAAGTAAGACTGGAGATCGGAGAACAGAGGGACAGAGTCACAAACACAGGAAACTTGCAAGGACTTCAGATTTCCTTCAGTGAAAACTATTTTCTGGTCAACATTACACCTGCAACTATGTAAGGAATTTTAGTATAAAAGTATCTGAGAGCAAAATATGACACCTTTGTCTTCCCCTTTAACTTTGGCAGTGCAATCGTAAACAGCCTCATTGTTATAAAAATACTCATTGGTTTCATTAATTTTTGCTACAAGGTTCCACTAATTCTTTGAAATTTTTTGGTACTCAAATCATTCTCTCCTTCTGAAGAATTTATCCTGTCACCATTCTTTTCAATGTCCTCTTCTTCAAATTGCCTAATTGCCAAATCCTCATTTACCAGTGAGTGGTTCTACATGTAATTCAGAGAGCTCGCCAACAATAGTTATATAAATTTCATGCAATCTTGCATTTTTAATACAATTTCCAATTTCATGTTGCAACTTTTCTATCTGTTCTCGAACTCCACTGTCAAAATGAATCAAGAGACTGGGCCACAAAGATCTGACAAAGGGGTGTAGACAAATACTAATGCTTATAAGAAGGAATATTTGAATGGGAACTTTCTAAGACTGGTCAGTTAACAAGTATTTTCATGTTATAACAATTTTTATTTTTACGTGCAACTGTGGTGGCTTGAAAATTAACATATATGTAATGAAGTTCTTTGCTTCCCATAAACCATCTCACATATTACCACTGTTTTCAGTTATAGCAGCATTTCTCTGACCAGGTTAGGATCTTGGAAACACATCCCATTTGCTGATTTAACAAGTATTTATTCAGTGCTTACTTAGTATGCATTTGTACGTTACCCTATTTCAAAAATCACTTAGAATTTCCTATACGTTACTGGCTCATGATGAGTTAATGTTAAAACTAGGAGAAAGCTAACTGTGCAATTTATTTGCATTAATATCAGGACAGCTGACAGTCGTGAGAGCCTCTCATTTAATGCACTTAAGTTACATTCACAAGATTTATTATTTTCTCATCATTGACTCTCTGAAGAACTCTAAAATAAGAAAATTAGAATTTGAAAGTTCCTCTCAAATACAAAGTTTTTGTCTACCACTATGATTTTTATGTTAAACTCAATCGGTAATCCCAAAGTTGCTTTCATTGAAGGAAATTTCCCTTTAGAGTAAAAATCCTGTCAGTGATTCTGTAGTAAAAGGAAAAATTCTGTACTTACAGCTACAACAGCTTCAGCTACTCCAGTCAACACAGCTGGCCTAAGAGAATGCAGTAAAATCTTACTCTCAAGTAAAACAAAGTGCAGCAATGTTGCACAATGCTCAGGACCCAGGTTCATTAACAAGGTGCTAAAGTTGGCTCCACTAGGAAGAGAAAAAGAAATGATTATAAACTATTTTCCTAAAATAGGTTAAGATTTGCCTATTAAATTATTTCCTAGATATTAATAAAGTGATAATCTAGTATTGGTTTCAGGTCCTGATTTAGCTATCACTGAAAAGCAGCAAATCTAACGAGACAGTCTAACAGAATGATTCAAACTAATCCCTTGGTAACAAAATAGGTATTTATCAAGAAAGATATTCCTGAAGATCAAACAACCATATAAACAGAGCTCAGAAAAATGGAAGTTAAGAGTTGGGATCAGGAAGGGACATATATATATAAAGGCTTGTCAGGTTCCAGAAACTGAAATAAACTGATGACCAAAGCACATTAAGGATAAGGGGTAAAAAGAGCAAGAGAGTATGCCGTAATAAAAATGACACAATTATGTTTGCATTTTCTAAAGAACACACTGGCTGCTATGTGGATAAAAAACTAAAGGAAGAAAAGAGCTATCAATTAAGAGGCACTTATAGCCCAGGTGAAAGATCATGCTAACCTGCATTCGTGAAGATGATAAAGAGAAGCTAATAGATTTAAGGCATTTTAGGAGGTTAAAACCAGTTCACCTTGAACATTTAGTTATGAACTGAATATGAGGAGGGGAGATAAGAAAAGGAAGGTATTCCTTACATCTAATCTTGCAACTCACTTAAGTATTCCATATTTAAAATGGTCCCACCATCCATCCAGCTATCAAAGTTAGAAATATTAAGGCTACCCTTACAAGTTTGTAAAAATAGCACTTTCTTATCCTAACCTTTAAGATGTTTTACATTCTGCTCCAAATGAATGAATATATCATTGTAAATAACATTTTTTACCTTAGTGGTAAAGGTGTGGAAACTGGCTGTGATAATATGAGTGCATCATGGACTGACAGCTTAAGGGAAAAAAAATAAAATAAATTAACCAAGCCAATTTTGAAACCTAAATATTTAGATCAAGGATAAAATGGAAAACATTATGCAGACTAACAAAAGTGTTTCAGAAACATGTTTTAAGATATAGAACAATATGGCTGGTGTGGCTAAGTGGATTAAGTGCTGGCCTGTAAACCAAAAAGTCACTGGTTCCATTCCCAATCAGGGCACATGCCTAGGTTGAGGGCCATGTCCCCAGTTGGGGGCATGTGAGAAGCTACCACAACATTGATGTTTTTCTCCCTCATTTTCTTCCTTCCTTCCCCTCTCTCTAAAAATAAATAAAACATTTTTAAAAAAAAGATATAAAACAACAGCTACATTCATTCAGAGGTAAATTTATTAGTTCTTTTTAATTAAATTGTTAATCCAATTGAATTTTCAGTTAATTGGTTAAAATAGATATTTAAAAATTATTAAATAATTGTTTTTTTTTAAAGGTTGTTGTATATATTTATTTTTAGAGACGGGAAAGGAGGGTGAAAGAGAGGAAGAGAAACACATTGATTGGTTGCCTCTCACATGTGCCCTGACCTGGAGTCAAACCTGTGACTTTTTGCTTTGAGGGACAACACCCAACCGAGTTACACTGGCCAGGCCTGAAATAATTGCTTTATAAAAGCCTCAAATTTATTTACCCGGTACACTGGTAAGCACCAGGAAGTTATGTAATACATATTAAAACTTGCCAAACTAAAGCACATATTCAAAACTAAAAATATTTGACTTAATGCCACCTTATGACATGTTGATAACATCTTGAAAAAATTGCCTCTATAGATCAATGCTTCTCAAACTGTCAACCTGCAAACTGTTATGGATCCAGGAAGAGACAGTATTCTAAATGGAAAGCATGCCACTGAGAAACCTTTATGGCACTCTGACACTGCTCACACATCCAAGACCATGGTCAGTGAATTCATGTCTTTGGATGGGGTATAGACCTGTTCATGTCTATCAGATCTCACACAGTAAGTTCCTTATGTCACAAGCTGTATACTTATGTAAGTCTGGCACTGATTAGAAATAAAAAGAAACTAGGCCTTTAACTTAGTTTGAAGAATAATAGTACAGACTATTTCACTTTCATCCTCAAACTGTAACTTATTTTATATTTAATATTAGTCACTCCCATATTAAAACCTTCCCTATAACATAATTCTGGGTTTTAAATTATAAAAATCAACTACATAAACACCATACATGAACCAATGTTGAGAATATCATTGGAATATTTGAATTCTGTACACACAAAACTTAGAAAATACAATAAAAGGGTGTTCAGTAAAGATATAAAATACAGGAAATTAAAGGACTTTATGAATACATATTGCTCCACTCAAACCCAACAAGCCACAGAAATCCCCCTCTGCAATGATTATATAAACATATGCAGGGCTCCCCACAGATACATGTTTCGATTACCTGTACAAGGATTCTTGGTCTTTGTGGTGAAGGAAAAGGGATGTTTTGCATAAAATGTGAAATATGTCTAGAAAAAATTTAGGAATAAAGATCATAATTATTTTTCTAAAACTCTTCATAGATTTTAACAAATATTAATTATCATTATATATCATCCTAAATATGAAAAAAACACTTAAAACTTATCCTAAATAAATTTAGTGTAAAGAAAGGAACTCATCCTACTAAACTTCTGAAATGTACAATATATTTTCTGATTAAAAGTCTATATTATTATTATACCTTATTATTGCCAGAAAAATAAGAGTAATATGAACATGGCTTTCATGAATTGTAAGGAAAAATCTACGTTCACACATTCTGTAATATGTACACCAAGCTCTTGACACCCTTTGGTTTGTTAGCAGGGCACAATGTAAGTTATTTACAATAATAAGCAAAAGTCAATGTGCCACAAGATGTCAGGAAAGTGTATGCTTTTCCAGAGACAGAGGCTTCACATATATTTTTCTTGCTTACAAAAGATTTCCATGAAAGGGGGGATTATAAATCAAAGGGAAAACATAATTCTGGCAATTCTAAAACCAAAATCTCACTTTCAACATCAATTAGCTCACTCTTGTTAATTTCTAGATCAGTTTAGAGATGTTTTATACTAAGCACTTGGCATAGCCACTTGTATGGTTTGGTATGTTTGTGTGTGTGCATAAACAGCTATTTTCTTCTTGATCATTAGAGAATGAATATGAAGAATACACACAATACAGCATAACTAAGTTCCTTCCTCAGCTGAATTCTCGAAAGATTATTATTTGGTCATACTTGCCCATCGCTCCTCAATTTTAAAATCACAGTCAATGATTCAGGGGAAAAGGGAGCAAGTAAAAAGTAGGGTGACTATGACTCTTCTTCCAACTATGCAGCTTAAAATCATGTAAACGATTAAATAATACACAATACATGTACCCAGTTTTTCTATCAGACATCTCTTTAATCATTATACATACTTTTCAATGGGAAGAGGGTGTGGTCCAGACACAGAAAGTTTGTAGATAAACATGAGAAATTTTCTGAAAGCTTCAAAAAAAGGCCAGTGTGAGAGTAAACAAATGCATTTGTTTGAATTGATGGATTTGGAGACCATTTTCCTCTCCACAGGCGTCAACAGGCCCAGCTGCATAAGCTGCTTCTCTGTTAGAAGTTCTGAAGAGTAAGGCTCATAAAACTGGATGGCAGCTCCATATACCTATAGAGCAACAGAATTCCATTTTAAGATTTGAAGATTTTGTTATATTAATTTTTCTCTTTTTTTCCACAGAGATATCTGCTTAGAATGCATGACATAAATAAAAAGAAAAATCTAGACATTGCTGATGGGAATATAAAATGGTGTGGCTGCTGTGGAAAACAGTCTGGTAGTTCCTCAAAAGTTAAAGAAAGAATTACCAGGTAATATATAGCAATTTCATTCTTAGGTATACAAGTACAAAGGGGACCCCAAAAAAGGATTTTTTTAAATAAAAATTCTGTTATTTATTTTTACATGTTTAAACTTTAGTCACCTTCAAAGTACTCTCCATTTGCTGCAACACACCTATTAAAAAGAATTTTTTTTTTCACAGCTCAAAACAGTTCTGGAACTCATTGATTTTGATTCATTTTAGTGCTTCTGCAGTTTTTTATTTCACCTCTTCCACTGGTCAAAATGTTTCCCTTTGATGACTTTTTTCATTGCGGAAACAAAGTCGCTCAGACAAGATCTGGTGAATAGGGTGGGTGAGGCACAAAGGTACGCCATTTTTTGGTCAAAAATTGCTGAATACTCAGCACTGTGTCGGCAGGTATGCTGGTAAGTCATCCATCATCATGAAATGGGCAAACATGTTGAAAGTCTTCAAAAAAAATTCGCTAAAGCAGAACACATTCACTCACAACGACACCAGCCGGTACGTTGATACAGGCAGGTTCCTAGAATGCTCACCTAGAGGGTGCAACCCTCCATAATAAGATAATTACAGGATTTGTTTTGGGTCCTCCTTCATACTCACTCCCTGCTTTTTGAAAGTTCACATTATACAACATCATTTTTATAGAAGACCGACATTAGCACCTGTTTATGCTCACAAAAGTAAATCCAAAGGGGGGGGGGGTCATCTTTATTATTTTTTTTAAAGGCAAAAAACATAAATAGAGTTCAGCATTTGTTTTACAGCCATTATTACAGAGGCAGTATGTTCTCTAGCAGCAAAAGTGGCACCACCGAACTCCTTCCCAAGGAACCACATTTAGCATCTCCACACCATGCCCCCCACATTTGGAACTGTGTCTGTGAGCATCTCAGTGCTTTATCTCAATTTATTTTGTGTCTGTTAGCAAAATATGTCCTAAGGTATCAGAAAAGCCTAAAAGAGCTCATAAGGGTGTTATGCTTAGCATAAAATGATTTAATTAAGTATTATCATGAAGTAAATAAAGTTATCATATGTTGAATTTGCCTGGTCCACCATTTGTACTATTTACTCTAACAGAAAAATAACCTTGAAAGCTGCCAAAACTACTATTGGTTCTGTTGGTAACAAAGTGGTCTCCTTTAGCTGGCATCCGATAATGGATAAAATGGAAAAGTCTAAGTGGATTGATGGGTGTACAAAGCATGGTGTGTATTTATCACATCATTCCTGTTTTTATGCATCTTAGTCTTATTTTAAGTTTCATGTGTTACTTGATATGGTTTGGTAGGTTATTTTTGGAATCTGGGAATGCTCATTTTTTTAATATATATAAATGAACGACAACTGTTTCTTCACTTTACAATATTTTGACTTGCAAAAGCTTTCACAGAATAGGGGAAACCTGTATATCCAAAATAATTCAAAACAATGACTTGAACAGGTATTTGTACACCAATGTTCATAACCACATTACTCACAATAGTCAAAAGGTAAAAACAACCCAAATGACCAACAACAGCTGGATAAACAAAATATGTATATACATGCATTGGAATGTTAGTCATCCCTTTAAAAATGAAATTCTGATAGATACAGCAACACAGATGAACCCTGAAAATATTATGCTAAGTGAAACAAGCCAGACACAAAAGGACAAGTATGATTCCATTTACATAAGCTACCGTGAATAAGCAAATTCATAAAATCAAAAAGTAAAATAAGAGTTTATCAGGGTCTTGAGATGAGGTAAGGGAAACTTCTATTTAGAGTAATGGAAAAGTTCTCAAACTGGATAATAACACATATAAATCTTGCACCTATATACTTATATAGAACATTAACCTTTGTCTTTACAGATACAACAGTCCCAGATAAAATTATTTCAAAGTGATCTCACAGGTTTTTTAAATAAGCACCTCAATGAGGCTTCCTGTTCTCTAGTGGTCAAATGTGGTAACTCAAGAGTTTAAAGATCTTAACATTTTCATTTATCTTTATTTCTTTCAGATAAGATAATCAGTAAATTATTATTAAACTGAAGAGTTAGCTTAGTTATAAGCAATCCATTAATATAGTTGCTCTTAATTCAGTGAGTATTTTACTATATTCCTGATATTGTGCTGGATCTTAAATTTAATTGTCTTTAATACTCAGTTGTAAACTACAAGGTTGTAAACTTATAGCCTGAATAATAAGACCATATATGTATTTTGTTTGAGCCTCAAGAGTCAGCTTTGGCTAGTTATAATTTTTAATAAATTGTCTATTTCATCAAATTACTAAGAAAATTTTCAATTTTAAATTTCTACTATATCAGTTTTGTTTTTATTTTCTAATATTTCTAATATTCTTTTTAATTTTATTGTTGCTATGTTATATCATCCCCTTTTTTTGTTTTTAATTTTATTGTTGTAGTATTACATCCATCCCCTTTTTGCTCCATCCACTTTTTACTCCCCTCTGTCCTCTTCCCCACACACCCACTCCCCCACAAAGTCAATCCCTCTTGTTGTCCACGTCCATGGTTCTTCCATGCTAGTTCCTTGACTAAATTGCTCCCCTTCTTTGCCTCCTCCTCCTCGTTCCCCCCTCCTCCCTCCCCTCTGCCCACTGAAGGTCTATTCATTGTATTCATGTATCTGGTTCTGTTTTGCTTCTTGTTTGTTTGTTTTGCTCATTATTGTCCTGTAATGGGTGAGATCATATGGTATTTGTCTTTCACTGACTGGCTTATTAAAAATATGGTGGCCCTGGCTGGTGGCACAGTGGATAAGGTGCCAGCCTGTGAACCCAAAGGTCGCTGGTTCAATTCCCCAGCAAGGGCACATAGCCAGGTTGCAAGCCAGGTCTCCAGCCAGGTCCATGGCTGGAAGCAGGTGAAAGGAAACCGTATATTGATATCTCTCTCTCTCTCTGCCTCTCTCCCTTCCTCTCTCTCTAAAAATAATAAAATGTAAAATAAAATCTTAAAAAAAAAAAAGAAAAAAATGGAACACTTCACGAATTTGTGTGTCATCCTTGCACAGGGGCCATGCTAATCTTCTCTGTATCGTTTCAATTTTAGTACATGTGCTGCCGAAGCAATGTACTAATATCCTTTTATTTTAAATCATTCTATGTCATTACTACTACTTTATACATGTTTTCAATTTTTGACTACTACAAATAAAGCATATACATTTTTTTGGAAGATAAATACTCGTACACTCCTATGTCTTAGGATATGCCTGGAAGTGTAACTGCTGGGCCACGGGGTTGCATCTTTTCACTGTAGATAATGTAGAAGCTCTATATTTATTTTGGATGCAAGACCCAGCCTGAATACATAGACCTGTCCCAAAAGTATCGAGTCAATGTCAACATAACTAAAATAGTTTGTGCAGGTGACACTTTCGGGACAGACCTTGTACATCATAATTTCTCTCAGCTTGGGCCTGCTTTTTCACTTTCTTAATGATGTCTTTGAAAGAATAGATGTTAACTCCAATGAGGTCTTTATTCATCTTTTCTCTTATGGCTAGTGCTTTCAGAATGCTGTTTATAAACTATCTTTGTTTACTCCTTCATTTTAACATTATTTTCCTTCTAACCTTCATCGTTGTTGTGAAATTAGCTAATCTAATAGTTGTTCCTTTGAAAGTAAATGTCTCTTCTTTTCTTGATTTTTGTCTTGGTGTTTCTTTATGAAAAGAGATGGTTTTGTATTTTTACTTTTATTTTCTGAAGGTTCAGAGTATAACTTTAATGTAAAGACTCAATTTTTCATCAACCCTGAAAAACTCCAACCAATTAGCTCTTAATATGTTGCTACTCCCTTTCCTGGTCTCTCTTGAAATTCAGTAAATATCTATTGTTCCCCTTATGCTTCTTATACATATTTCTAAACTCCTTTTATGTTTTATGTTTTCTGTGCTACATTTGAAGTGACCTATCTTCCACTTCATTAATTCTCCCTTTATGTATGTCTTCTCTGTTGTTTAGACCACTCACTAAACTCAATTTTAAGAACCATGTTTTTCATTTCTAGACATTTGATTCTTTTCTAATCTATTCTTTTTTCAAAAAATTCTGTTCCTTGATGCTTTGACCCTTCGTTTAGGTCTTGAATCATTTCAACTATATCTTCAACTTATAACCTTCATATTGTTATTCTTTCATTTCAATATATTAATGTTCTAATCCCCATTTGTATTATGAGTCTTATCAATTCTTCCTATGATATTTACATCTTCTAACTTTTACTTTTCACCATTTTAAGGCCTGAGTTTTGAGGTGTCTCTCCAGAAACATTTTATATTTGCTTTTGTAGACGCTTTAGCATTATCAATATCCTGATACTAGTTTTCATGTTAACCTTTCACCTTGAGCATTATAGTACAAATTTAAACCAAAATGTATTCTGTCCCAATAACCCTAACATTCAAATAAAATGTAGGCCAAATTAATCATTTTATAGGATTAACAGATAAACAAAGTAGATTAAATAAAAGAAAGAGGAAATATATATACCTTTTCAGCAGAAGAAGCTGTTAGGACAAAAGTTGAAAAAACTGGAAGTGGGTATTTGGTTTGAGGATCCCAACATTCAATTGTAGCTCCCATAGGAAGGCAGAAGAGAGGTACAGATTCTGAAAGTGGAAATGACTCATAATCATCTTCTGGGTATCTAAAAATTAAACCTTTTGGAGAAAGGAAATAATGATAAATGTATTTTAAATAGTTACCTTCCCATATATTATACATGATATATTATTAGGATCCTTTAATAGAATAGCAAATTTCATGGAAATATTTATGTGTAAAATTTTAAATCAATTTTTTCCTTGCTGTATCAGAAATTAAATTAATAAATTCACCTTTTAAAATTTTTTTTACCTATGAACTTTTAGGTTTAAAATGTATTAAATATGCTAGTTGTTTTAATAGGATCACAAATCTTAATGTACTTTCTTCTACATACTAACATCTTATAGGAATGGGAAAAACACACAGGAAAATTTGCCATTTCAGTTAGACTTCTGTAAAAAAATTCAGGGAAGGGACAAGTATTATGAAATAACGCCAAGAAAACAAATTATCACAGCCCTTAAACTCATCTTGAGAGAGAAGCAGTGCAAAAGACATGCAACGTGGAAAGTAAATGAGAGAAGCTATTTGTGACTGAGCGGAGTATGTGAGACCAAGTAAATAGGACTTGGGGGTGAAGGGGGTACTCTTGAGAAGCATAACAAAGCCCCTTCATAATAAAAGCAGCTCCTTAGGCATTATTAGTTCCTTAGCCTTCATGGGCAGACCACATCTAAGATAAACACCTAAAAATCAGTAGCACATTTTTGAGTCCAAATTCAGTCTTCAAAACTCTACATTGTAAAATGTGTCATAAAAAATACCTGAATACTTTCACAAAGCTTATTTCTGTAAGGTTATTTTTAAGTAACACTTTCTCCCCACTGAAAAAAAATGTTTTAAGAAAATCAGTCCTGGCTGGTGTGGCTCAGTGAATTGAGCACCAGCCTGAGAACCAACGGGTTGTCAGTTAGATTCCCAGTCAGGGCACATGCATGGGTGGCATGCCAGGTCTCCAGCCAGGTCCCAAGCTGGAGGCACACAAAAGGCAACCAACCATACATTAATGTTTTTCTCTCTCTCTTCCTCCTTCCTTTCCCATCTCTCTAAAAATAATAAAATCTTTTAAAAAAGAAAAAAAGGAAAATCATATACAATCAACATATTACAGAAACATTAACAGTACCACATTTTAAAATGATACTGAATTTGTAACTTTAATATTATAAATTAAATGGTTTAATTCATTAGTATGACTGTCTTAATGAGGACAATCGACATTTTTCAGATATAAATTTGCCTAACTTCTTTGAAGTAAAACTTTATTCCAAAATTGCACATGATCAAAGAGTATTTGACACTGCTTGTTTTCACAAAAAAAGTATTCCAGTATTTCTCTTTTATTTATAACTGGAGCATACCTGTATTTTCAGTTTTTATCCCACCAAACCAGCGGGATGAAGAGGTCACACTTAAATCTTTACAGCCCTGGACACTTTACTGTGCAGTAAGTATGTGGCGATAGATTTCTCAAACACTTCATGGCAGAAAAGTTTCTCAGGCCCTCCTCTCCTCCATATAGCTGATTCTTTGCAACAAGGGAGAAAGGAAGCAAGTCCACCTTTCATGGCAAGTAACATGTGGTTTCAAATCAGACACACAGAGATAAGAGAAGGAAATATAAGAAGTAAAGATGCAGTTTGACACCTTTCTGATTGCCAAAATAAAAAAGATCAGAGAGTAAGCTGTTTTCCACTGAATTGTTAAATCTATTAGTATAGATTAAAAGCCTGGATGTTTATTCCACCAATATTTGCTTGGGATGAAGTTTTCTATTTAATTAACAACACTTTCTATTGGGGGGGAGGGCAATATTAATATATCTTGTAATGTGTAATGTTATTTAAGAAAACTTATGCTTTCACATGCTAAAATTATAGATAACTTCATTTATAAATATATTAATTCCACAAACTACATAAGGAAGAGGCAAGGGAGAGGCAAGGTAGCATACACTGCCTCTCCTAATGAGATGTTAATGTGCGACAATAACTACAGTAATAAAGATAAATTTTTTAAAATTTACTCACCAGCTTTATATGCTATGGAATTAGAAGCAGGCACTGACTTCTTATAACACAAAAACACACTGGATCCCCACTGTAAAATATAAGTTAGGTTTAAAAGAAGACAAAAGAGAAAAAAATTCATTTTGTTGAATGTCTTTAAAGATTCTGATTATTCACGGAAGTCTATTTAAAACATATGTTTATCAAAACATACTATATAGTATAAAATACAGCAAAACATGAAGTTGAGAACACCAGAAGAATAAAATAACATTGTCACAAATACCAAACTGACACAAAGACAGTTTTAAAATGTTTAGAATTTTGTGATCATCCAGAACTGCCTGTATTTGAGAGACAGAACAGAGTAGAATGAGCGCTAGAGTTCAAACTAGGAAACACTGGCTAGGGTCACTGGAGTACTATAAACTCATTACCTCCAGAAGCAAACCAGTCTTGACTAACAGCCATGCGTGCATTAGACATCTCTGCCTATACCACATTTAAGCCAATACTAGTTTGATGTAAACTTACTTTTCAAAATAAATCTGACCCAATAGTAAACTTTAGTCTCAAAAAACTATAAATCAAATGTGTATCTTCAGTTTTCCTTATTAAAGCCCTTTTAAAAATACGTATATATGGCCCTGGCTGGCAGCACAGTGGACACGGTGCAGGCCTGCGAACCTAAAGGTCACTGGTTCGATTCCCCAGCCAGGGCACAGAACCAGGTTGCGAACCAGGTTGCAAGCCAGGTCTCCAGCCAGATCCGTAGCTGGAGGCAGGTGAAAGGCAACCATACATTGATGTTTCTCTCCCTCTCTGCCTCTCTCCCTTCCCCTCTCTCTGGAAATAATAATAAATAAAATCTTTTAAAAAATGTATATATTTAAAACAAATATACGTATGTGGGCCCCACCTCTATATAATAGTGCAATAAAAGCAATATTACCAGGTGCACCTCCCCAAAAAAGATTTCTGACTTTAAGTATCTATTTTCTGATTAAATTATTCCAAAACATGAGAAAGCTAAGGATTTTTAAAATTACTATTTTAAAAATTGGAGCTAAAAGTAATAAAAATCATGAAAATATAAACAGTAGAGGCCCTGGCTGATGGCACAGTGGATAAGGTGCCAGCCTGCGAGCCCAAAGGTCACTGGTTGGATTCCCAGTCAGGGCACATAACCAGGTTGCAAGCCAGGTCTCCAGCCAGATCTATTGCTGGAGGCAAGTGAAAGGCGACCACACACTGATGTCTCTCTCTCCCTCTTTGCCTCTCTCCCTGCCCATCTCTCTAGAATAAATAAAACTTTTTAAAAAGAAAAAAGAAAAAAAAAAGAGAAGAAAATATAAACAGTAAACTACATTTCCAGTAATAAAGAGGAATCCAAAAGTTATTTTTTAAAAAAATATGAAATTTTATTCTTACCATTCCACAATTTAAGTTTTTGTCAACCTTGCAGAAGGTATGAGGAGGGGTTTCTCCTTTACTGGTTACAATAACACAAATATCTGTTACAGCCAAGGAATTCTGGGGTCGAACTGGAGGAGCCCTTCGATAAGTGATAAAGATTCTTTGCGAAGTAGTTGAACTGTTGTTGACATTAGCACAGCGACCATAGGGTGTGGCTTGGATCACTTCACATCCTGGAATAAGCCTTTCTTTCCCTTCATATAGAACTCTGCAAGGCAGGGAGAGGAGAAATACGTAAGTAAACAAATTTCAGGTTAATGTTGGTTTTCTTCATGAAAAAGGATTTTTTTGGCCTCCTCTATCGTTTCCCAAATCTTAATTGCAAATCAAAACTAAAATTATTACTTTGGGAATTATGACTTTTTTAAAACAGATGAAATATAATTTTAAGAAGTGTAAATAGGATCAAAGAACTTGATTTTTTTGTTGCATATTACAAGAAACATGAAACAAGAAAAGGGCAATACCACAATCGTGCACAGGTCAATTACCAGTGAACTAATCAGATATTTTCACAAAATCTTCCTTCATAATTCCTGTCAAAATTTAGCCTTTAAAGTCCCTAATTTATTGGATGACTTAATAAATAAAAAAGATATCTCTTGGTCACAGATAAGCAACTTAATATGATAAGATGTCAGTATGTCCCAAACAGATGACCAGAATGAACACCGTTCCTAATTAAACCTAGTTGCCATTTTTCTTATGGAAACTAGCAACATGTCCTTCAAGTTCATGTGGAAATGAAGGGACATGATATTCTAAGAATAAATTTGGAACTCACACACCCCCATTTCAAAGTTTAACTTCTATTACCTCTTTTGAATGTTTGAGAAATTTCAAAAAACAGAAGTGCTGAAGGGAAATACTCATTTAGAAGTCAATGAATGTGATACATACATGGAAGAAGAGAAGAACTTTGGATAGTAGTCTGTGATTTTTTATCTTATTAAACGTATCTAACATATAAGATATTATCCTGTTAAACTATATAGAGTATTTAATATTATAAAGGGGTATCACAGTTTACTTATTTTAACTTAACATCTTTTCCAGAAAATAAAAATTATTTTTGTAAATATATTATCTCAGTTTGTAAATTAAGTGACAAAGATCAATGATGTTTCATATTTAAATGAATTGGGTACCTGTCTTATAGTGGCTAATAGGTTTTCCAATCCTCACCAAATGTGCTTAAGAAAGTGGAGGGACAGATAAAAACATTAAGATCATCAGATATTAACCATTATTTGAACTGGAGAGAAATATTTACCATGAGGACTAGCTAAAAGACAACCATATACTCTAGCAAACCTGGATCAGCAAACTACTAAAAGATAAATTAGATGCCTTTGGGAAATGCAAAGATATATATGAAAGAGCCACTTGCAACCTGAAAGCATCTAAGTATAATTATCTAAGTCATCATCTCATTTGTAAGTTGTGCCACCAAACCACCAGAAACAATAATCTTTTGGAGATTCACATCCTTTCAATTATGACTAATGGTGGGGGGCTGGGAGAATGTAGAAAGATGGCTAAAACACAAGTTCCTGGCTGGTTTCCCTTCAATTGACAAGGATATTATTAAAAATTTATCCTAAGTCATCTTCCTATGGATATTACCTATCCTAAGACAACCATAGAGGAAAAATTCCTAAAAACTGAGAGCAAATACATGTCCTATATCACTTCACCTCAACTAATAATTTGTGTTCACTCTCATTTTAACAATTTTTCCCCTTCTCAAAGAAAAAGCCCCACCCATTAAAGACTAATCTCATCACTTATGCTGTTGCTATTAGCCCTTTAATGTTTCATAATTTGTTCTATCAAATGTCTCCTCTTACTCTTATTTTTCAGCTCTTCCTTCTCCAATGGTTTCTTTCCTTCAATATGAAGATGTTCCAAGTTATCCTGACAGAAATTTTTAAAAACAGCCCTTGAAAAACATCTCCTTGCCCCTCAGGTACCCTAAAGTATTGCTTCTGAGAATTTTATTAAAAGACGGGTTCTGGTTCAGTAAACCTGAAGCAAGTGCCTATGAGTCTGAATATCTAACATGTTTCCAGGCCCTACAGACAATATGTGTCCATGAACCAAACCTGGAATAGTAGGGCCTATTAAAGTCAAGCTTTCCAAAAGAAGCCTCTATCACTCCAAGTACTGATCATTTTTTGACCCTTTCTAATCTAGCTTCTGTAACCAATGATACTATAAAGTTGTATAACTACCATCCTAACTGCACTGAGTTGAAGGAAAATGATGGGGGCTAAACAGGGTAGATGATACTAAAGGAGTTAAACAGATGCTGCTAAAAGTTCAAGCAGGATAAGGACAAATCATCCTTTGGCTTTGGAAATTTAAACATAATGAGGACCTTAGGATAGTTTCACCATAGCTCTAATTTCATACTGGAGGAAGTGATGAGCATACCAAGTGGTGGTCAAATGCAGCAGAAGGGAAATCTACATGATCATCTCAAATAACAAACAAAAGGCATCTGAAAAAATCCAGCACATTTTTATGATGAAACTCTCATAAAATCAGAAATAAAATAATATAAGGAACCTTCCTTAACATAATAAATGGCATATGTGGAAAACCCACAGCTAGTATTATATTCAATAGTGAAAGATTGAAAGCTTTCTACATAAAGATTAGGAATGAGACAAAGAGGCATCCTTTTACCACTACTGTTCAACACTGTATTCTAAGTTCTAGCCAGACCAATAGAAGAAGTAGGACGGGGACAAATAAAACAAACTACAATGGAAGGAATAAAATTATTTCTATTTGCAAAGGATACAATCCTATTATTTTTTTAAATCAAAAAAAAATCCACATGAAAACTATTACAGTTAATATATTCCGCAAACTTGCAGGATATAACATTAACATATAAAGTTAAAATTCAGCCCTCAAGCCAGGTCTCCAGCCAGGTCTCCAGCCAGGTCCGTGGCTGGAGGCAGGTGAAAGGCAAACCATACATTAATGTTTCTCTCCTTCTCTCCCTCTTCCTCTCTTTCTGGAAATAATAAATAAAATCTTTTAAAATAATCAATCAATTAATTAATTAAAATTCAGCCCTGGCCAGTGTTGTTCACTAGATTGACCATGGCCTGCAAACCAAGGGGTCGTGGTTTGGCACCAGGTCAGGAAACATGCCTGGGTTGCGGGCCAGAGGCAACGCAACTACACATTGATGTTTCTCACCTTTCTTTCTCCCTTCCTTCCCATCTCTCTAAAAAATAAATAAATAAAATCTTTCTTTTCAAGTTCAGTTGTTTCTGTATACCAGCAATGAATAATCCAAAAAGGACACAAAGAAAACCACCCCATTTATTGTATAATAAAATAGTAGGAATAAAATTAATCAAGAAAGTGAAAGACTAAGTGCCACAAAACTGCTGAAAGAAATTTAAAAACACCTAAATAAAAAAACCTTTCATGTTCATAGATTGGAAGACAGTATTTACCACCCAAATAGAACTACAGATTAAATTCAATCCCCATCAAAACTCCAACAGCAAGTTTTGCATAAATGGAAGAGCTGATTGCAAATACTTTCCAAGATACTCTCAGGTACCTATAATATGTTTTTACTAACTGATGGTAATTGTATAAACAGAACAGCCTAATAATATGTCATGTACAGGGTGCGCGCGATAAATCGGCAAAATTTTAGTAAATTAAATAACATACCACAAAAGGGTTATATTTTTAAATAAATTCATTCTTATATGTAAATACATAGTCATTATTTTTTAATTGTTCAAAAGTCTCCATTTGCTACAATAGGCTCGATTTGACTTCAGAATCTTGAGCTCACTTTAATTAACTTTTCTTTATCCACAAATATCATGTTTTCAAAGTTAGCTTTAAAAGCCTCTCAATTGGAACGAGGTTGTTTATTAACTTCTCTCTCACAAACGCTCCATACATAACAGTCTAAAGGATTTGCATCTGATCAAGTAGGTGGCCAGATTTCCTTTGACCAGAATTCAGGAACATTGACACTGAGAAAGTCTTCCACCTTTTTGGCATTATGTGCTGGTGCACCATCTTGTTGGAAGGTAGAATGAAATCCATTTGCAACTTGCTTCATCCACTTCTGTCAAAATGTCAAGGTAAACATCAGCAGTCACCTTCAAGCCTTGTGGAAACAAATGCAGGGTCATGATATTTCCTTCATCGCTGACAACACCTAACACCATCACTATAGCAGGAAATTTCATTTTCATGACAATCGGGACTTCATGAAGATTCTCACAGAGCCACCTGTTGTTTCTTCCGTTGACTACTTGGTACACTGAAACTTCTTTTCATTGGAGAAAAAATCAAGAGGATTTTTTTCTTTGGGACTCTTCCATTTTGTTAGCAGTTTTCCTTGCTTTTTCAAAGCACCTTTCTTTTGTCTGCTGTGTCATCAACTGGCCCCCTCTAAGAACATATGATCTGTATCTGATATCTTCAGCAATAATCTTGTGAACCATTCATTGTATCCAGTATCTGCAGTTTTCTTGCTATGGAGCGCATTGACTTTCCTGTATCTTCACTGATGATCTCCTGGATTCTGTGTACAATATCTGGACTTGTGCAATCCTTGCATTCCTTATGCGTTTTCCTTGTTGGTGTGGTGACACCAGGATCAGCATCATACACCTTCTTCATGTTATAAAGTGTCCATAAAGGGATGTTACTGAAGTCTGCAATTTCCTTAGAAGTTGGCCCTGCACATAATCCAGAAATTATGGTTGCTCTAACACTGTATTCCTTCAACATGATGGTTGCTCTCAAAATGTAGTACTTTATATCTGAACCAATGATGTTAAATCATAACCTGAGAAACATAGGTTTTCAAAATTAATAAGAAACACGTGAAGCCCTGGCTGGTGGCACAGTGGATAAGGTGCCGGCCTGTGAACCCAAAGGTCGCTGGTTCAATTCCCAACCAGGGTAACATAACCAGGTTGCAAGCCAAGTCTCCAGCCATGTCCATAGCTGGAGGCAGATGAAAGGCTACCATACATTGATGTTTCTCTCCCTCTCTGCCTCTCTCCCTGCCCCTCTCTCAGAAAAATAATAAATAAAATCTTTTTAAAAAATTAAATTAAAAATTAAAAAAAAAAGAAACACATGAGATAAGGAGATGAAAAGTTAATGCCAATGTATCCTGCGCACCCTGTATATGTGGAAAAATACATGTACTACATTCTAAAAGCACACCTGGAAAAAGGCTTTTACAAAGAATGCTCACAAGCTGTGGCCTAGATAGTAAGTATCTCATAACAACTACACTTCTTCTAATCAGTAAATACCCTCCTCATGGCACAAAGAGCAACAAAGTACAATTATGTATTTTAAAGTAGAACGATCCTTTGTTAAGTAAGTTCAGAATTTTGTTAAACTCATCATGTAACCCAAATAGCTCCTTTAAAAAATACTGCCTCCCCCTTTGCTGGTGTGGCTCAGTGGATTAAGCGCCAGCCTGAGAACCAACAGGACACCAGTTCAACTCCCAATCAGGGCATATGGTCCCTAGCAGGGCCATGCAAGAGGCAACTATATCTCTAACACATCTATGTTTCTCTATCCCTTTTTCTATGTAAAAATAAATAAAATATTTTTACTATGTTGTCTTTTATTATAGCGTCTTGTTCTTTCATGGTTAATTAACAAGATGATCTGATAGATAATGGAACAGAAATGGAATCATATTTCAGGTTCTAGTATCTTCAATATTCTTTTGAAAGGAATTGATCAAATGATCCAGGTACAAGGCAAAGAAAATCAGTAAGGGTGGATAGAAATATGTAATATCTTATAATACTTGATCCTGAAGTAACAAATAATAATACAACTATCAAGAGTTTCAAATTCCTATTCCCATGCACCTTAAATAAAATTTTTTTCCTTCACTATAGCAAAAGAAAGTAAGTCACGGTACCCAATGTCAGTAAGAGGTGGTTTATCTCGCCCTCTTTTATAACAGAGGAAAAGTTCTGGGCTTTTCAGACTTCCATAGTTCAAGTTTGCTTGCAGAGCTGATGGAGTGGCTTCAACACAGGTGTAACCTTCCGGTACTGTTTCCCCAGCTGATTTGTTAATAACTGCAATGTCTATAATTGGAGCTTTAGGTCCAGTTGACTTAGTATCTAAACGATTAATTTCCTGATCCAAGAGAGTAGCTGTATCGGTGAGACCTGCCACAACAAAGTAGTCGGTCACTCTTGGCCCTTTGTCTTCTATCATGGCCGCTATTATATTTCCTAGAAAAGGGAAAAAAATCAATTAAATACTGTATCCTAACTCACTAAAATTAAAATGCTCCTGAGTTAACAGTGATCAATTAACACATTTCCCAGCTGAATTTATAATTAGAGGGTTGTCATTCTGTAGAAGCATGTGTTAGTATTATCTTGTGAGTTTTTAGTTTCTACAATGTATAAATTTGGAGGATCAATTAATTTGTAAAGGTTACTATGATCCTTTCATGTGCCTAAGCCTCTGTTAAGAATAATCAAACTGTCAGAGGTAGGCTATGGTACTTTCCTTTGAGCAAAATGCACTTAATGAACAATATTTACACTGTTTTAAAAATCATTCTTTTAAGTTACAGAATTCAAGCGCTAAACTTTACATTTAAACAGAGTTAGTCATGAACTAATCAAGGTCCAACACATAAAAATGGGGAGAGGAAAGATGGCAACAGAGTTTTGAGGAGTGCTGATGGTGTTCTTGAGTACCAGAGCAGCTAGAGCACAAGATAGGGAGCGAGAGATGTCTTCAGGACCCTAAGAATTGGAGCGGTCAGCATCTGGACACAGGGGAGCACAGCCCAGAAGCAAAGGAAACCAGCAGGAGAGTAGGTGAGGTGGTTCCCGACCGACTGGCCGGCGGGTCAAGGTCGGCTCTGGGCAGTGGCAACTCTGCCCAGAGGGGCGCGTTTGACTGGGGCCAGCTCTGGGCTTCCTGGCGATTAGAAGTCTGAGCAGTGAAGTGTGGGCAGCAAGGGCAAACACCTTGGGGAACGAGGAATTGAACTCCTGCAGGGGAGGGACTGTGTGAGAGACTCACTCCAGCAACAGGGAGAGGACGCTCCTCATGGGGCTAGAGGCAGAGAAGAGTCCTGCGGAAAGCAGGAGTGGGGGAGTGGGGAAGTGCACCAGCCGGGGCCGCGAGAGGGCCGAAAACGGTGCTGCTGGGCCACCGGGGAAACAGCAGCCTGAAGCCCCTGCGAGGGGGGAGGCCCAGCCCTGTGCAACCATACAGGCCCCCAGGCACCACAGAAACTCCAAACTGCTAGACAGGAACTAGTAGAGGGGGCAACTGACCCACCCATTACCCGAGACAAAGGCCGCAGATCACAGAGGCAGCGTAAAGGACTACTAGCAGAGTTGGTTGGCTTGGAGGATTGGAGCAGGGCAGTGCAGGCGACCTCAGGCACTGTTGACAGAAGGGGGCTGCCTCCTCTGGGAACTGCGGGGGCGGGGCCCGTTGTCACAGGGACCTGCGAGGTTGCCGGCTGCCCTGCAGGAGTGCTGGGTGCTCATCACCAGCAGGAACCTCCGCCAGGAGTGGGAGGGGGCACCCTGCGGGCTCCAGAATACTGGCAGCCCTAAAATCCAGCCAGGCTGCTGAAGGCCCAGCCTACCTGGGGGCGGACACTCAGATTCAGCCCTGACTGTGACAATCAGAGGCCCTGCCACGCCAAGACCGGCTAGAATATAGACTATAGACTGTAAAGACCTGACCAAGAAAAAGAGGCAGCCTCAGGAAATGGATTGCTGCTAATCTCAAGCACCTGAGTTATACCTAGAGCTACATGAACTATTAATCCCCAACATATTCTTTTCAAAAGTTACTTCTCAGATATTTTTAATCCCCCCCTATCTCAATCCACCTAAATACCCAAGACCCTCCCCCTACTCCTGAATAAAAGCCTACTCATTCTCTGGCTACAACGCATTTCCAGTCCTCAATCTAAGTATTCCTCCCTTCCCCAGCCACCTAAACCCTGTCTTTATTCTTTTCTTCCCTCCTTTTTCTTTTCTTTTTATCCCACTCCTTTTTTTTTTTTCCTTTTCTTCCTGTTAAGCCCACAGGTTCTGGCTCCACGCGGACCAATCAGAGATCATAAAGGGTGAACAGACCTAAACCCTTTCTTTATTAATACTGATTGCTCTTTGTCTTGTGACTTTCTCCCCATCCCCCTTTTTTTTTCTTCTTTCTTTTCTCCCTGATAAAGCCCACTGATCCTGGCTTCACCTTGACCAAACAGAGATCATAAAGGGTGAACAGACACCTAAACCCTTTCTTTATTAATATTGATTTTTCTTTGTCTTGTGGCTTTCTCCGTTTTTTTTTTCCCCCTTCTTTCTTTTCTTCCTGATAAAGCCCACTGGACCTGGCTCCACCTGGACCAAACAGAGATCATAAAGAATGAACAGACACCAAAACCCTTTATTTATTAATATTGATTTCTCTTTGTCTTGTGACTTTGTCCCTTTTTTCCTTTCTTTTCTTTTCTTTTTTTTTCTCTGCTAAAAGCCCTCAAGTCCAGGCTCCATCTGGACCAATGAGGGATTATTAAGGGTAAACAGCCATCTAAACCCTTTCTTATTATTATCGTTTTTATTTCTTTTTTCCTTTTTTTAATTTCTTTGTTTTTTTGTTTTTTTCTGCTAAAAGCCCACATAAAGGACAGCCCAAATAAAGGACACACCAAGAACAGCAAGTGGAGAAAATCTGGGAGACTGCAACATTGAACTCCACAAATCTCCTATCACAGAAGGGTGCACAACTAAGGCAAGGAAGCAAAGCAGGTTAACCCAAGGGAAAAAATATATATAAAAAGCAAGCAAAAACAGACACCCAAAATGGGGAAAAAAAGAATCAGTCCATCGCCAAAAGGAAAGGAAGAATCCCCAGAAAGACCACAAAATGAAACAGAGGCATCTGTAATATCAGATAAGGAATTCAAAAGAATGATGGTAGAGAAGCTCAGTGAGCTAAGCCACATCAAAGAAAACTATAAAAAACTCCAGGAGAACTACAAAGAACTCCAGGGAAATTACAAAGAACTCCAGGGAAGTTACAAGGAACTTATTGACAATCACAACAGCACAAAAAAGGACACAGAAACTATCAATAAGTGCCAGGAGGAAATGAAGAATACAATTTCTGAATTGAAGAATACAGTAGAAGGAATCAACAGTAGACTACAGGAAGCAGAGGACCAGATCAGCGAGTTGGAGGATAATGTAGACAAATACTCCAAGACAGTACGAGAGAATAAAAAAAGGCTGAATTAAGATTGAAGAGGCGTAAAGAGAGCTGCAGGACAACATGAAACGTAACAACATTCGTATCTTAGGGATACCAGAAGGAGAAGAGAAACAAGGAATGGAAAACCTGTTAAAAAAAGTCATGATGAGGGTGGGGAGGAGGACAGAGGGGAGCAAAAACGGGATGGATGTAATACAACAACAATAAAATTTAAAAAAAAAATGTCATGATAGAAAATTTCCCTAACATGATGAGTGAAGACATTAATCAAGTTCAGGAAGCACAGAGAGTCCCAATGAAGATCAACCCAAACAGACCAACACCAAGGCACATTATTGTTAAAATGGCTAATTTCAAAGACAAAGAGAGAATCCTAAAAGCATCAAGAAAGAAAAGACAACATACAAAGGGGCTCCAATAAGGCTGTCAAATGATTATTCAACAGAAAAAAATTCAAGCCAGAGGGAATGGCAAAAAGTATTTCAAGTAATGGGAAACAAAGGCCGGCAACCAAGAATACCCTACCCAGCAAGGCTCTCATTCAAGATAGAAGGAGAAATAAGGAGCTTCCCAGACAAAAAAAAAAAAAACTAACTAAAAGAATACATCTCTACCAAACCAGCACTGCAAGAAATGCTAAAGGATCTGCTATGAAAATAAGTAAACAAATAAAATGAAGAAACAGAGAAAGCCAAAGAGGAATACAGATACAAAGGGAGAAAATGGCAATGAATAAATATCAATCAATAATAACCTTAAATGTAGCAGCAACCATTTATGATAAAAACCCTCAGCAAAATGGGAATAGAGGGAGCATACCTCAACATCATAAAGGCCATCTATGAGAAACCTGAAGCCAACATCATACTTAATGGACAAAAACTAAAAGCTTTCCCCCTAAGATCAGGAATGAGACAAGGCTGTCCACTTTCTCCACTTCTATTCAACATTGTCTTGGAAGTTCTAGCTATAGCCATCAAAGAAGAAAAAGGAATCAAAGGTATCCAAGCTGGAAAGGAGGAAGTCAAACTGTCATTATTGGCAGATGATATGATAGTGTATATACAAAACCCGATTGGCTCCACCAAAAACTTACTCAACCTAATAAGCAAATTTAGCAAAATAGCTGGGTATAAAGTCAATATCCAGAAATCAAAAGCATTTTTGTATACCAATAATGAAACAACAGAAATAGAAGCAAAAAAAACAAATCCCATTTACCATAGCAACAAGAAATATAAAGTACCTAGGAATAAACTTAAGAGGTAAAAGACCTGTACTCAGAAAACTACAGAACAATGAAGAAAGAAATCAAGGAAGACACAAATAAACGGAAGCATATACTATGTTCATGGATGGGAAGAATCAACATCATTAAAATGTCCATACTACCCAAAGCAATCTGCAGATTCAATGCAATCCCAATTAAAATACCAATGACAGACTTCACAGAAATAGAAAAAATAATTCAAAAATTTATATGGAGCCAAAAACGCCCACGAATAGCCACCACAATCTTCAGAAAGCAGAACAAGGTAGGAGGAATCACAACACCGGACTTCAAACAATACTACAAGGCTACTGTCATCAAAACAGCATGGTACTGGCATAAGACTAGACATATAGATCAATGGTACAGAATAGAGAGCCCAGAAATCAACCCAGGACTCTATGGTCAACTAATATTTGACAAAGGGGTAAGGAACATCAAATGGAGTGAAAACAGTGTCTTCAACAAATGGTGTTGGGAGAACTGGACAGCAACATGCAAAAAGATAAAACGAGACCACCAACTTACACCATACACCAAAATAAACTCAAGATGGATAAAGGATTTAAACATAAGCAGTGCCACCATACAGGTCCTGGAGAAAAATATAGGCAGTAAACTTTCGGATATCCTACGCAAAAATATGTTTACTGATACTTCACCAAGGGCAAAGGAAATCAAAGAACGAATCAACAAATGGGACTATATCAAATTGAAAAGTTTCTCTTCAGCTAAAGTATCAGCAAAATTCAAAGGGAACCAACTGTATGGGAAAACAGAATTGCCAATGATACCTCAGACAAGGGTCTCACCTCCAAAATATATAAAGAACTAATGCAACTCAACACCAGGGAGACAGACAGCCCAATTAAAAAATGGGCAAAGGACTTTAATAGACAACTCATTGAGGAAGATATACAAAGGGCCCAGAGGCATATGAAAGAATGCTCAACATCACTAGTCATCAGAGAGATGCAAATTAAAACCGCAATAAGATACCACCTCACACCTGTCAGGATGGCAATCATCAATAAATCAACAAACAACAAGTGTTGGCGAGGATGCGGGGCAAAGGGAACCCTCATACACTGTTGGTGGGAAGGTAGGCTGGTAGGAAAACAGTATGGGGTTTCCTTAAAAAACTAAAAATGGAACTGCCTTTTGATCCAGCAATTCCACTACTTGGACTATACCCAAAGAACCCTGAAACACCAATTCATAAGAACCTATGCACACCTATGTTCATAGCGGCCCTATTTACAATAGCCAAGTGCTGAAAATAGCCTAAGTGCCCATCAGTGGATGATTGGATCAAAAAACTTTGGTACATTTACACAATGGAATTGTATATAGCAGAAAGAAAGAAGGAACTTGTACCCTTTGCAACAACATGGATGGAACTGGAGAGTATTATGCTTAGTGAAATAAGCCAGCCAGTGAAGCACAAATATCATATGATCTCACCCATTACGGGACAATAATGAGCAAAACTAACAACAAGCAAAACAGAACCAAGTATATGAATACAAGGAATAGGCCTTCAGTGGTCAGGGGGAATGGGGTTGGGGGGAGTGGGGGAGGCAGAGGCAAAGAAGGGGAGCAGCTTAGACAAGAACCTAGTATAAAGGAACCATGGACATGGACAACAGGTGGGATTGACTCTGGGGGGAATGGGTAGGTGGGGAGGGGGACAGAGGGGAGCAAAAAGGGGATGGATGTAATACAACAACAATAAAATTAAAAATATAAAAAAAAAAGAATTATGGGTGAAGAGTTTATATTGGGAATGATGAAAAAGTTTTGGGTATCAACAGCACCAATGGTTATATAACATTGCCAGTATATTTAATGCTAATGAACTGTAAACTTACAAATGGTTAAATGACATTACATATGTGTATTTTATCACAGCACAGAGAGGATGGGACTTCCATCCAAGATTGAGGTGTACGTAGACATGCTCTATCTCCCTCCACAACTAAGAAGAAAGACAACTACCTCAAAGCTAGAGACAACCAGACGTTCCAGAAAACTGAGCTGCATGGAAGTCCTACAAAGATATAAAGAATACTCATCCAGACAGGTTGGAGGGGTGGACCCAGGACAGAGAGGATGTAGTGTGACAGCATGGCAGCTAGGTGTGGAAGGCGGCTATGGCCAGACAGTGGAAAGCACAGTCACACATTTTGAAAAAAAAATTTTTTAAGTAGGAACACCTGGGAAGTGCTCCCCATCTGGCACCAGATGAGAATGCAGGGCTCACCATTCCAACAATGTGGGGATAATGCCACATTGCTTCTGACTGTGAAAACCAGTAAGGGGTTGAGGCAGAGGAAGAAACTGCCAATCTCTCAGCAGAGTCTATTTGTTTAAAGGGACCCTCATGGTCCCGGAACATCCACAGACCCACCCACTCTGGGAACCATAGCCAAGGCAACAGCTAGAGAGGCATCAGTCCCATACAGGAAGTAGAAGAAGTGCCTGGAAAAGGGGTGAATGATAAGCAAGCAGCACTGTTCCCTCTCAGATCCCAACCCACATACAGCAGCCTCACCATCATGAAACAGGTTGCCCAGGACTGAAGAATACCTAAGGCTCCACCCCTTACAATGTAACAGGTGCAACAGCTCTACCTAAGACACAGAGGCAAACACAGGTGCCTGTTAAATTGAGACAGAGAAGTATGGCCCAAAAGAGGGAACAAATCAAGGCTCCAGTGGGAGAACTAAGCAACAAGGAGATAGCCAACCTAAAAGATACAGACTTCAAAATGCTGGTGATAAAGATGCTCAGAGGTTTGACAGATATGATTCAGTACAGCAAACAAAGGGAGTAAGTGAAGGCTATACTAAGTGAAACAAAGGAAAATCCACATGAAACCAACAGTAAAGGGCATGAACCAAGGCTTCACATCAATTACTTGAAACATAAGGAAGAAATAAACAGTCAACAAGTACAGAATAAAGAAATAAGAATTGGAAAAAAATGAGGAGAGGCATAGGAACCTCTGGGACAACTTCATTTATTACAGATTTTATTCATTATTTTTAGAGAAAAGGGAAGGGAGAGAGGCAGAGAGGGAGAGACATCAGTGTATGGTTGCCTTTCACCTGCCTCCAACTAAGGACCTGGCTTGCAACCTGGTTATGTGCCCTGGCTGGGAATCAAACCAGCGACCTCTGGGTTCGCAAGCTGGTGCCTTATCCACTGTACTACCAGCCAGGGCTCTGGGACAACTTTAAATATGCCAACATCCAAATCACAAAGGTTCCGGAAGGAGAAAAGGAAGAGCAAGAATTGAACACTTGTGTGAAAAAAACAATGAAGGAAAACTTCCCAAAGTTGACAAAGAAAATAGACATACAAAGTCTAAGCAGCACAAGGAGTCCAAGAACAAGCTAGACTCAAACCGGACCACACAAAGACACACCATAATTAAAATGCCGATGGTTAAAGATAAAGAATCTTAAAAGCAGCCAGAAAAAAAAGAAGAAAGTTACCTACAAATGGAGTTCCTATTAAACTACCAGCTGATTTGTCAAGAGAAACTTTGCAGGAAGGAAAGGACTGGCAAGAAGTGTTCAAAGTGATGAAAAGCAAGAACCTACAACCAAGATTACTCTATCCAGCAAAGCTATCAGTTACAATGACAGGGCAGATAACGTGCTTCCCAGGCAAGGTAAAGCTGAAGGAGTTCATCATCACCAAGCCATTATTATATGAAATGTTAAGGGACTTATTAAAGAAAAAGAGTATCAAAATTATGAACATTAAAATGACAACAGCCCTGGCCGGTAGCACAGTGGAAAAGGTGCCGGCCTGCCAACCCAAAGGTCGCTGATTCGATTCCCCAGCCATGGCACATAACAAGGTTGCAAGCCAGGTCTGTAGCCAGGTCTGTGGCTGGAGGCAGGTGAGAAAGGCAACCATACATTGATATCTATCTCCCTCTCTCCCTTCCCCTTCCTCTAAAAATAATAAATAAATTTTTTTTTAAAAATGACAACAAAGTCACAATTACCACCAACAGAACTTAAAAATATAAAAACAAAAACAAACTAAGCAAACAACCTGAATAGGATAAGAATCACAGATATGGGGATCATTGGGGGGGTTATCAGCTAGGAGGGAGAAAGAGAAGAAATAGGGAAATGGTGCAGGGATTAGAAAACAAAATTGGTGGGTACAAGACAGACAATATTAATAATAAAGGAAAGAGTGAAATCTGGGAACATACGCATGAGCCATGAACATGAACTAAAGAAGGTGGGATTATTGAGGGGAAGTGTGATCCCGATGGGGAACAAAAGAAAAGGAAATTGTTACAAGTGTAACAGCATAATCAATAAAATACACCTTTAAAGAAGAAAAAGAATGCATTAGTAATCATCTCTCTGTATTAAACTTTTGGGTTCTGTTATAGAGTAAATTCCTGGAGTCAGTTTCTTAATTCAGACACTAAATGCCTACGTAACTACTGTTATGTGTTATCTTCCTTTTGAAAAGAACATACCAATTTACCATGACAACAATATATCTATTGCCAGTGACTACAATTGTATTATTTATAGTGTTAAGAGTAAAGATGTCGCAGGAAGGTTGTTTAAATAACACATTTCTTTGATCACAAAAAGGAAAGGGATATTGAGAGTAGATATCTGTTTTGTTCCTAATCTTATGGGAAAGCATGATTTCTTTTACCACTAAATATAATGTTACTTACAGGTTTTCCATACATGTCCTTTTTCAAGTTAAGGAAGTTCCTTTCTATTCCTGAGATATTTATCAGGAACAGATGTTGGGTTCTACCATACTTTTCCTGCAGCTACTGAAATCACGTGGGTTCTTCTTTTTCCATTTTTAATATGGTGAATTACTTTATTTTTCAAGTTAATAACCAACCATGTGTTTCTGAGATAAGTCCCACTTGGTCAGGATTTATTATTGTTTTTATATATTCTGGGTTCTATTTGCTAAAAATTTTATTGATATTTGATATTGTAATGAGGGATATTGGTCTGGGGTGTTCTTATGTCTTTATCTGGTTTTGGTAGCAAAGTAATGTTAGTCTCACACAATGAGTTGGGAAGAATTTCCTTCTCTTTAATTCTCTGGAAGAGTTGGTATTGAACAGGTACTATTTCTTCCTTAAATTTTTGATAGAATTCACCTGTGTAATCATCTGGGTTTGGAGTTTTCTTTGTGGGTAGGGCTTTAAACTATAAATTCAATCCCTGAACGTTTACTCAACTTCTTGAGAACACTTTCATACTTTGTATCTAGTCCCTTCAGGCTGCTGTATCAGAATACCAGGCTGGGTGGCTTATAAATGACAGAGTTTTATTTCATACAGTTTTGGAAGCCGGGAAATCCAAAATCAAAGCACTGGCAGATTAGTTGTCTAGTGAGGGCTGGTTTCCTAGTTCCCAGGAGACTGTCATTTTGCTGTAACTTCACATGGCAAGAAGGGGTCAAGGATCTCTCTGAGTCTCTTTCATTCTCTCTCTCTCTCTCTCTCTCTCTCTCTCTCTCTCTCTCTCTCTCTCTCTCTCTCTCCTTTTTTTTCTGGGTCTCTTTTAGAAAGGCACTAGCAAAGCACATTCCATAGCCCCATCTCCAAATACCATCACGTATGGGATTAGGTTTCAAGATAAGAATTCCAGAAGGGGAGACAAAAACATTCAGTCTACAGCACTGTCTTCCAAAGAATTTGTCCATTGTACCTAAGTTGTCAAATGCACTGGCATAAAGTGGTTTAAAATATTCCCTTATTATCCTTTTAAATTCAATAGACTATGTAGTGATGTCATCCCTCTCATTCATGATTAGAACTTGGTATCTTCTTTTTCTCCTGATCAGTCTGGCTAGAAATTTATCAATTTTATTGATCTTATCTAAAGAACAGTTTTCAGTTTCACTATTGCTTTTCTATAGTGTAACATTTCATTAATTTCTACTTTGATCTTTATTATTTCCTTTCCTCTGTTTATGTAAACTTTAATTTGCTCTTCTTTTTCTAATTTCATAAGCTGGAAGCTGAGGTCATTAATTTGAGACCTTTCTTCTTTTCTTAAGTAGATATTTAGTGCTATGAACTCCTCCCTAAGCAATGTTTTAGTAGCATCCAACAAATTATTATGTTGTATTCCCTTTTTATTTGGTTCAAAGTATTTTTTAGTTTCCCTTTTTCTTTGGCCAATAGGCTATTCAAATATATGTTTTTTTGGGTTCCAGATTTTATACTTGGGGATGTTCCAAGAATCTTCAGTTGCTGATTTCTAACAATTACAGTGTAGTCAAAAAGTACAACATGTATGACAGGAATTCTTTTACATTTATTGAGACTTATTTTATGGCTTAAAATATGGTCTACCCTGATAAATACACCATGTGCACTTCAGCAGAATGTTTGATCTGCTGCCATTGAATAGAGAATTCTACAAATGTCAATCAGATAATAGGTTCATAGTGTAGTTTAGTCTGCCATATCCTTCTGATTTTCTGTCCTCTTAGTCTATCAATTATTGAGTGGTATTGAAATCCCTGGCTATAATTTTGCAATTTCTCCTTTCAGTTCTATCAGATTTTGCTTCATCTGTTTTGAAGCTCTGGTATTAAGGGCATAAACATTTAGAATTATGTCTTTTTGATTGCATGACCTCTATCATTATGAAATGACCTTCTTTATCTTAATATTATTCTATATTAACAAAAGCTTTTAAAAAGAATTAAAATTTTGTAAAAACTTAAGATAAATAGTTTAATAAATTACTTTTTCCAACTACAGCTAAGATCTTTTGGATCAAATTCATTTCATCTTACTGTTCAGAATGGCACACTTTTTAATAAATAAACACTGCTGACATCAACAAACATTATTATCTTCACGTAATTTACAAGGCTAAGTTTAGTTTATACAATTCCTCACTGTAACAGAAAGACTTTTTTAAAGCTTCAAAAATACCTGTGTGTTACCTGCTGTTTCAAATCACGTAGAATGAATGATGAACTGTTTAAATCACAACGAAACTAGTTTTAGTTGTAGTATTTGCTACATTTAAGCAATTTAAAATAGGTCCTTGATGATTCCATTTAGAAAGCATTATCAAAATCAGTTATGCTGGCTGGCTCACAAGACTACAAAACTGAAAAAGTCATTTCAGATAAAATCAGTTCCTTTTTCAGATAACAAAACAGTGTAATTCTCTACTATTGCACCTGCCACTGGAAATTTTGTAAAGCAGGGTTGTAACAAGTTGCAAACATAAATGGCTAAAGGGGTCAGGCAGGGTGTGAGCCTTGAGAATCAGAGAAGGAAGGCAACTACTACTAGTTAAATTCATCCAATGTTGCCAAGTGGATTAGCAAAGCCAGAACTTTCTTTTTGCCTTTTTATGAGAAACCAAAAAATCAGGACTTCTATGCAAATTTCCCAGTTTTAAAATATCAGCAACTAATTCAAAATTCTTAAACACAAGCAAGATCAAACAAAACAGACACAAACAAAACACAGGGTATATTCACTCTAAAGGCTAAGTTTATAAAAGAACAATTTCTAGCCCTGGCTGGTAGCACAGTGGATAAGCCGCCGGCCTGCGAACCCAAAGGTCGCAGGTTCGATTCCCCAGCCAGGGCACATAACCAGGTTGCAAACCAGGTCTCCAGTCAGGTCTGTGGCTGGAGGCAGGTGAAACGCAAACACACATTGATGTCTCTCTCCCTCTCTGCCTCTCTCCCTTCCCCTCTCTCTAAAAATAATGAAATAAAATCTCAAAAAAAAAAAAAAAAAAAAACGAACAATTTCTAAATTCCATTTTAAAAGACTGACCTGGTTAAATACTTCACTTCACCATTAAAGATATATAAGCCAATCTACCAAACTGCATATCAAATTGGTAATTAACCATACAGAAGGGAATGAAAGAAGAACCAATCCAAGTAACTTTTGAACAATTCACTTTAGCATGAAGATCTGAAAAGAAATCTTGAGCTCTGCCTGGTGTGGCTCAGTGGATTGAGTGTCAACTTGCAAATGAAAAGGTTTAATTCACACCAGGGCACATGCCTGGGTTGCAGGCCAGGTCCACAGTTGGGGGTGTGCAAAAGGCAAAGAGAGGCAACCAATCCATGTATTTCTTGCATGGCAATGCTTCTCTCCCTCTCTTTCTCCCTCCCTTCCCCACTCTCTAAAAATAAGTAAAAAAATTAATAAAAATAAATTTTAAAAAATTAAATTAAAATAAGCAAAATCTTAAAAAAAAAGAAGAAGAAAAGAAAAACAAAAGAAATTCTGGACTTTATTTAGGTTTGTTTGCTTTTTATAGTAGTATGGTTATAGCAATTATAAAATTATGTTGTATGTATTCTATGATAGAACATTTGTTGGAAACCAGAGTTCTATTCTTAGAAAAGGGAAATATAAGTATGGAATGGGACAAAGCAAGTCAAATCTAGGTATTACAAGGGAAGTAAAAGTAGCAACATAAATTCAGAGCTTCAAAATACATATATACTAAATGCATTAGGTACCCTGAATTGGATCACAGAACAGAAAAGTACATTACTGTAAAAACAAGTGAAATTAAAATAAAATCTGGATTTTAATTAATAGCAATGTAATAATATTGATATCCCAGTTCTGACAAATGTACTATGGTAACATAAAATGCTAACCAGGAAAGAATAAAGAACGCTATAAGCCCTGGCTGGTAGCTCAGTGGATAAGGTGCTGGACTCTGAACCAGAAGTTGCTGGTTTGATTCCCAGCCAGAACACATAACCAGGTTGCAAGCCAGGTCTCCAGCCAGGTCCATAGCTGGAGGCAGATGAAAGGTAACCATACTATGATGCTTCTCTCCTTCTCTGCCTCCCTCTCTTCCCCTCTCTCTGGAAATAAATAAAAAATTTAAAAAAAAAAAAAAAAAAAGAATGCTATAGTACCTTTTCAACATTTCTGTAAACCTAAAATAATTTTAAAATAAAATATTTAAAGTATCTGTATGAACATTATTGGTAAAAGACAAAGTGGAAATAGCCCAAATGTCCATAAACTGATGAAGGGATAAAAAGCTTCTCTGCACACACCCAGGCCCAGCAAAGGAAGTCACAACTGTGGATCACTGATAGCTCCAAATCGACTGACCACAACCACTCACAAGTAGTGTCTGACAAAGACCTGCACCAGAGTCTTTGCAGATCTACCTACTAGACAGAAACAAATACAAAGAAGCAGCCAAGATGGGAAAATAGAGAAACAGACTCAAATGAAAGAATAAGAGAATTCTCCAGAGGAAGAATCAGATGAAATGGAGGAAAGCAATTTATCAGATAGAGAGTTTAGAGTAATGATTATAAAAATACTCAACCACACGGAAAAAGACATAGAAACCATAAAGAAAGGACCAGCCAGAAATAAAGAATGCAGTATCTGAAATAAATAATACCCTGGGAAAAAATAAACAGTAGGTTAGATGATGCAGAGAACTGAATCAATGATTTGGACAAGGTAGGAAAAAAAAACATCCAAGTAGAGCAGCAAGAAGAAAAAAGAATTTTAAAAAATGAGGAGAGCTTAAGAAACATTTTGGACAACATGAAGCATAACAGCACACACATCATGGGAACTTCAGAAGAAGAGAGTGAACAAGGGATCAAGAACCTACTTAAAGAAATAATGACCAAAAACTTCCCTCATCTGGTGAAGAAAAAAAGATACACAAGCCCAGGAAGTTTCAAGTTCCAAGTAAGTTGGACCCAAAGAGGCCTACACCAAGACACATCATAATTAAATTGGCAGGGTGTAAGACAAGGAAGGAATACTAAAAGCCACAGGAAGAAAGCAGGTAATTACCTACAAGGGAGCACCAATTACACTGTCATCTGATGTCTTAATAGAAACATTTCAGGCCAAAAGTGTCGTGAAATATTCAAGGTGATTAAAAGCAAGGACCTACACCAAGGCACTTTACCCAGCAAGGCTATCATTTAAAATTGAAGGAGAAATAGGAGCATCCCAGACAAGAAAAAGCAAAAGGAATTTAACACCAAACCAGTTCTGGAACAAATGTTAAAGGGCTTGCTTTAAAAAGAAGAAAAAGAGAAAGAAAGAAAGAAAAAAAAGAGGTGATGGGGGAGAGTCTAACATTAAAATGGCACTAAATATGTGTCTATCAATAATCACCTTAAATGTAAACAGCTTAAATGATCCAACCAAAAGACATAGCGTAGCTAAATGAATAAGAAAATAGGACCCATATGTAAAATGCCTCGGAGACCCATCTCAGATTGAAAGATACACACAAACTAGAAGTAAAGGGATGGAAAAAGCTATTCAATGCAAATGGAAAGAACAAAATAAGCTGGGGTAGCAGTGCTCACATCAATAAAACAGACTTTAAAACCAAAGCTGTAAGAGACAAAGAAGGACACTACATGATAAAGGCAACAATCCAACAAGAGGATATAACCCTAGTAAACATTTACATACCCAACATAGGAGCACCTAAACATGTGAAGCAAATATTGATGGACATAAAGGGAGAGACTGACAGAAATAGTCACAATCAGGGATCTTAACACCTCACTAACTTCAATGGATAGATCATCAAGATAAAAAATCAACAAGGAAACAGTAGCCTTAATCAATACCCTAGATGAAATGGACTCAATTGATATTTTCAGAGCATCTTACCCCAAAGCAACAGAATACAGTATCCTTTTCAAGTGCACATGAAATGTTTTTTAGGGTAAGCCACGTTGGGACATGAAACAAGTCTCAATAAACTTAAGATTGAAATCATATCAAGCAACTTCTCTGGCCACAATGCTATGAACTAGAAATAGATCACAGGATTAACACTTAAAGACATGGAAGTTAAATAACATGTTATTAAACAATGACTGGGTCAACAACCTAATCAAGAAAGAAATCAAAAGATACCTTGAAACAATAAAAAATGAGGACATAGCAATCCAAAATCTGTGGGACCCTGGGAAAATAATCCTAAAATGGACACACAGCACTGCAAGCCTATTTCAAAAAATCAAGAAAGCTCAAATAAACAATATAATTTTACACTTAACAGAGCTTGAAAAGGAACAAATTAAGCCATAGTGAGTAGAAGGAAGGAAATAATACAGATCAGAGCAGAAATAAATGAAATAGTCTTTTAAAAAACAAAGACACAAAAGATCAATGAATCCAAGTATCTGTTCTTTCAAAAGATAAACAAGGTTGACAAACCTTTAACCAGGCTCATCAAGGAAAAAAAAGAGGACCCAAATCAATAAAATCAGAAATGGAAGATAAGAAATAACAACTGACAGCAAAGAAATACAAAGGATTGTAAGGAAATATTATAAACAACTATATGCCAACAAACTGGACAACCTGAACAAAATGGCTGAATTCCTTGAAACATACAATCTTCTAAAATTAAATCAGGAAGAATCAGAGACTCTAACTGAACACTGAGTGAAATTAAAGCAGTAATTGAAAAATTCCCAACAAACAAAAGCACTGGATAAGATGGCCTCACAAGAGAATTTTACCAAACATTCCAAAAAGAAATAACACCTCTCCTCAAACTACTTCAAAAAATTAAGGAGAAAATGCTCCAAAACTCATTTTATCAGGCCAGCATTATTCTAATTCAAAAATGAAATAAAGACACTATAAAGAAAGAAAATTATAGGCCAATATCCCTAATGAACACATGCTAAAATCCTCCCACAAAACATTAGCAAACCAAATACAGTAATGCATCAAAAATATCAAATATCATGATCAAGTGAATTTTTCTGGTATAACATTTGCAAATCAATATGTAATTCACCACATAAACAAAATGAAGAATAAAAACCACATGTTCATATCAATAGATTCAGAAAAAACATTTGATAAAATCCAGCACCTATTTATGATAAAAACTCTCAGCAAAGTGGGATTAGAGGGAACACACCTAACTATAAAAAAAGCCATGTATGACAAAACTACTGCCAGTATCATACTCAACAATCAAAATCTTAGAGGAAATGGTGATTCCCTCTAAGATCAGGAATAAGATAGGAATGTCCACTTTCACCTCTCTCATTCAACATAGAACTAGGAGTCCCAGCCACAGCAATCAGAGAAAAAGAGACTGTAGAGAGGCTCTTGTTCACAGTTGGCAAACACAAGGCCTTCCGGCTGAATCTGACCCTCCACTCTGTTTTATCCACCTTGTTTCATCCAGCTCTATTAACTGTTAAGGAATGATTACATTCATACAGTCCTAAAATTACATTTGGCCCTTTGAAAGCAACCTAGAGGCTGATGTGACCCCCAGTGAAAATGAGTTTGACACTCCTGCTCTAGCTGATAAAATTGTTTCCCAGAGGTCTGAGTTAACAATTCTAGAAGGATCTGGTCAAGATGGCAGCGTTGGCAGACATACCTCACCTCTTTGCACAACCACATCAAAATTAAAACTGAAATATAGAACCACCATCAGCCAGAATCATCAGAAATAGAGTTGAATGAACTCTGACAACTACGGAATTAAAGAAATCACATCTACCAAGACTAGTAGGAGAGGCACAGATACAGAAAGGGCTGGTCTCTTTCCCATGTGTGGTAGATAAAAATTTAGGAGGGATATCTCAGAATCGAGGAATCCCAGCCCCATACCAGGCCCCCAGCCCAGGGTTCCAGTGACAGGAAACTAAGTCCCCACAGCTTCTAGCTGCAAAAAGTGGGGATTGAGTCTGTAGAAGAAACTGCTGGAGTCACAAGCAATTCCTCTTAAAGAACCTACACATGGACTCTCCTATTCAGACTCATTCCCTCTGAGCTCCAGTGGTGGCAGCTTGAAAGGCACCAGTGGTATACAGGAAGGAACTGAAGTGTCTGGCATCCAGGCGGGCAGAGGCCACAGCCCTCTTTTCTAAGATGTCCTCCAATAAAGTCCACAGGCTGGTGCTATCTCTCAGACTCCATTAGCCTGGCTCTCAACTGTTTGACCTGCCTTGGAGATCCCACCACACTCAACTTAGGGTCTCTGAGCTCCAGTGGTGGCAGCTTGAAAGGCACCAGTGGTATACAGGAAGGAACTGAAGTGTCTGGCATCCAGGCGGGCAGAAGCCACAGCCCTCTTTTCTAAGATGTCCTCCAATAAAGTCCACAGGCTGGTGCTATCTCTCAGACTCCATTAGCCTGGCTCTCAACTGTTTGACCTGCCTTGGAGATCCCACCACACTCAACTTAGGGGCCCACCCAAGCTGCTTTTCCATACAAATGGGTTGGTCTTGGCTCATGATTCACAACTTCCTAAATCCTATCAAACAAGCAACAACTGGCCTCAGTGGGCTCCAGGCCCAGAACTAGCAGAAGCCAGTTTAGATTTACAGCTTGGCTTCATGTGGGAATCTTCAACCCCAATGAAAATAGGAGCCATCTCAGATTGCTTAATAGCTCAGGCAGACAGGCTGTGGGCAAAACACAGGTGGAGGCTGACCTTGGCCTGCACCACCTAGGAAACCTAAAAAATACTCCAGGGCCAGCATACTGAGCGGACAGCTACAGACCAGATTGGAACACCACCACCCTGCCCCTGTAGAGCTGATCCTCTATAGAGGGTGGCGGTTGGTGGTCAGTGGTCAGTGGTCAGAGCTAGTCTTTGCAGCTGACTGGCCTGGGTAAACCCCTCCCATTGATCCACCAACAGCAACGAACGCTCAAGAGGAGAGTGTACTCATCTCACACAAAGGTACACCTCAAGTACCCAGCTTGGGTGATAAAGCAGACTGTGCCACTAGACTCTTCAGGACACCTACTACATTAGGCCATACTATCAAGACATGGAGTCAAAGCAGCTCTACCCAGAATACATAGAAACACAGGGAGGCACCATGGATGATACAAAGAAATATGGCTCAAATGAAAGAACAGAACAAAACTTCAGAAAAAGAACTAAATGAAATGGAGATAGCCAACCTAACAGATGCAAAGTTCAAAATACTGATGATCAGGATGCTCAAAGAAATGATTGAGTACCACCACAAAATAAAGTGAAATAAAGGAAAATACACAGCCTCCAGCCAAAATGGAGGTATAGGTAGACATGCTGTATCCCTTCACAGTAAGAAGGGTCACCTCTACTCAAAACTATAAAAAACAGTCAAAACATCTAGAAAATAAACTGAAGGGAGGTCCAACAAAGAAAAATGAAGAAGGAATACACATCCAGAAATATAGGCAGAGGGGAGGGGCAGACAGAGTATGGTGGCACCAGCGGCACCTTCAGGAGCAGCAACTGACTGTTAAAACAAGTCAGGGTTGGGGCAGTGGAAGAAACTGCCCATCTCTCAGCAGAGTCCATTTGTGGAAAAGGAGTGAATGCTGAGCAGAAACATTGCTCCCTTTCAGATCCCTCCCCAACATACATCACCATAAACAACGGTAGTAAAACAGGTTGTCCCTCACAATGTAATACATGCAACAGTTCTTCCTAAGACACAGAGGTAAACATAGGAGCCTGTCAAGTACAGGAGACAGAGAAGTATGGCCCAAAAGAGGGAACAGATCAAGGTTCCAGCAAGAGAACTAACCAAAGAGGAGATAGGCAACCAAATAGAAGCAGAGTTCAAAACCCTAGTTATAAAGACACTCACAGATCTAACATGCTTGAGTAGCACAAATACAGAAGGGAAGAAGCGAAGGCTAGGCTAAGTGAAATTAAAGAAAAGCCACATGAAACCAATGGTGAAGGGAAGGAAATCAGGGTTCAAATCAATGATTTGGAACATAAGGAAGAAATAAACAGTCAACCAATACAGAATAAAGAAACATGAATTGAAAAAAATGAGAAGAGGCATAGGAACCTCTGGGACAACTTAAATATGCCAACATCCAAATCACAAGGGTGTCAGAAGGAAAAGAGAAAGAGCAAAAAGTTGGAAACTTATGTGAAAAAATAATGAAGGAAACTTCCCAAAGTTGGCAAAGAAAATAGACATATAAAGTCCAAGCAGCAGAGACTCCCAAATCAAGCTAGACCCAAACAGGACCACACCAAGACACATCATAATTAAAATGTCAAAGGTAAAAGATAATCTTAAAAGCAGCCAGAAAAAAGAAGAAAGTTACCTACAAATGGGGTTCCTATAAGACTGTCAGCTGATATGTCAAGAGAAACTTTGTGGGCAAGAAGGCACTGTCAAGAAGTATCCAAAGTGATGAAAAGCAAGGACCTACAACCAAAATTGCTCTATCCAGCAATGCTATCATTTGGAATGAAAAGACAGATAAAGTTTTTCCCAGACAAGGTAGAACTAATGGAGTTCATCATCTCGAAGCCACTATTACATGAAAAGTTGAAAGGACTTATTTAAGAAAAAGAAGATCAAAACTACGAACATTAAAATAACTCACAACTATCAACAACTGGATATAAATTAAAAAAACAAAAACCAGAAAAGGAACAAAGTCATGGGTATGGGGATCATCTGGAGGGTTATCATCGGGAGGTGGAAGTGGGAGAAGTAGGAAATGGTTCAGGGATCAAGAAGCACAAATGGTAGGAAAAAAATAAGAGGGATGTTATGAGTAGTATAGGATTTGTTAATGATGGTCATTCTGACCTGTGGGAGGTGGTATCTCATTGTGGTTTTAATTTGCATCTCTGATGGCAGTGATGTTGAGCATTCTTTCATATGCCTATGGACCCTCTGTATGTTCTCCTCAGAGAAGTGTCTATTCAGGTCCTTTGCCCATTTTTTAATTGGATTTTTTGTCTTCCTGGTGTGAGTAGTACGAGTTCTTTTCATTTTGTTTTGTTTTGGGTTTTTTGTATATTTTATTTACCATGCTGTTAGAGTTGTCCCAAATTCCTTTCCCTCCACACTCCCCAACCCAGTCCCCCCATTTTGTCCCACAGTCCCACCCCACCCCCCAGGTCATGTCCATAGGCTGTACATGTAAGTTCACCCTTTCCTCCCTCATTCCCAACCTCTCCCTGTCTATCCTACTCCCACCCACCATGCCTCCCAATCCCTGCACCCCTTCTCTGCCCTGACCCATTCCCCTTCCACTTCCCAGCCGACAAACCTCCCAATGACCTCCATACCCATGCCTCTGGTCCCACTCTGGTTGTGTGCCTGTTCATTTTTACCTTCTCACTTCTTTTTTCAGGTTCTGTTGATAGTTGTGAGCTTACCATCATTTTAATGTTCACAGTTTTGATCCTCCCTCTCTTAAGTCCTTTCAACATTTCATACAAGGGGTCGGTGATGACAAACTCCTCCAGCTCTACTTCATCTGGGAAGCACCCCATCTTCCCTTTCACTCTGGATAATAGCCTTGCTGGATAGAGCAATCCTGGCTGAAGGCCCCCTGCTTCTCACCACTCTGAATACTTTCCACCAGGTACCCAATGCCTGCAAAGTTTCCCTTGAGAAACCAGCCAATAGTCTCATTAGAACTCCCTTGTAGGTAACTCTTTCTCCCTCTTGCTGCTTTTACGATTCTCTACCCCCAACCTTTGGTATCTTAATCATGATGTGCCTTGGTGGTTTGATTTGGATCTAGCTTGTTTTGGACTCTCCGTGCCTCCTGGACTCTCACATCCATTTCCCTCACCAAATTTGGGAAGTTTTCCTTTGTTATTTTTTTCACACAAGTTTTTAATTTCTTGCCCTTCCTCTTCTCCACTGCACTCCCCCACCCCCCATTCCTATGATTTGGATGCTGGCTCATTTAAATTCAACCCAGAGGTTCCTAATCCTCTCATTTTTTTCAACTCTTGTTTCTACTTTCTGCACTGGTTGACTGTCCATTTCCTCCCTATGTTCCATATCTTTGATTTAAAACCCATTTTCCTTCCATTCACTATTGGTTCTACATGCATTTTCCTCCATTTCACTTGGACCAGCCTTAACTTTTTCCCCTATGTGTTTACTGTACTCAAGCACACTGGTCAAGTCTGTGAGCATCATCACTACCAGGGTTTCAAACTGTGTCTGTCAAGCTGGCAATCTGTTCTTCTATCAAGCTGGCAATCTGCTCATCAGGCTGGCTACCTCTCTGATGCCCAGTTTGGCCACTGGGACCCTGATCTGTGCTCCTTTTGGAGACATACTGCTCTGTCTCTGCATCTAGACAGGCTCCTATGTTTGCCTCTGTGTTTCAGGTAGAGCTGTGGCACCTGTCAGCTGTAAGGTGGGGAGCCCCAGGCATTTCTCAAGGCTGGGAAATGGGCTATATACCAGCTGGTAATGCTGTCTGGGGGAAGAGGGTCTGAGCCAGCTCAGCAGCTACCCCCCCTCCCCCCCAGACACCTCTCCCATCTTCCACCTCCGTAAGGGGCCAGCTCTTCTCTAGTTCTATGGTTCCCAGAATGGGTGGTTCCTTGGATGTTTCAAGACTGTGAGAACCTCCAAACAAACTCACTTTCCCAATAGTTCCTCTGCCCTAACCCCCAACAGCCTTCACAGTCAGAAAAAGCAACATGGCTTTTTACTTTTCTCCTGGTGCTAGAATAGTGAGCCGCATGATCTGGTCTGGTGCCCCTGCTGTGATTTTTCTTAGCGATGCAGCTGTCTTGTCAGTGCCACCAACCCTCCCAGGAGCTCTGCGAAGTGCACCAGCAGTTCACCGGCAATACATCACCTAACCCTCTCCTCCACATCCCGGCTCTGCCCCTCCCACCAGCCAGAGAAGCCTTCTCTCTTCTCTATCTTCTGCCTGTTGTACCTCCACTCAGTTCCACTTTCAGGAACCTCCAATGTCTCCATTCCCCAGGCAGATACCTTCATCCCTGGCCATGGGAGGAGATGCAGCGCAACCACCCATGCCTCCATCCTGGACCCCTCCTGTAGGAGCTCTTTATATATTTTGAAGATTAAACCCTTGTCCGAGATATCATTGGCAAATACATTTTCCCGTATGTTTGGTTCCTTTTTCATTTTGCTGGGGTTTTTTCACTGTGTGGATGATAGCTGACAGCAGCCAAAGGGGAGGAGTAAGAATGATAACTAATGGAGGAAAGAAGAGGAAGTATCTAGTCAAGGAATAAATATAAAGGACCCATGGACATGAACAAGACCCATGGACATGGCTGTGGTAGCGGAAGTGAGGGTTGGGTAGGGCAGGGGAGAGCAATGGGGGAAAAATAGGTACAGCTACAATTGAACAATATAAAAAAAAAAAGAATAGTATAGGAAAGGGTGAAGTCAAAAAACTTACATGCACAACCCAGGGACATGAACTAAGGATAGAGGGAGTTGTTGGAGCGAAGAGGGTACCAGGTGGAGATCAGCAAAGAGAAAAATTTGGACAACTATAATAGCTTAATCAATAAAATATACTTTAAAAAAAAAAATTCTAATACTGCTATGTATGTATACCAGAATTTAAAATTATATAAATGGATGATGAATGGCAGGAGACAGGTTTCTCACTGCCAGAGAATGAATTTACAGATAAGCAAGAGGAGGAGGCTAGGATGATCCATGTAGTAATGGATTTAAGTTGGAAACTCAATCCGAATTCATGTTTAGCTTTACATAAATATAGATGTTACAAATAGAAAGATTTATAGACATGAATATAACAGATTAATAAACACAAGAATATTTCTTTTTCAATCAGCTGAGAAAGCCTAGAAACAATGACATTTCAGTGGAGTAGCAATCAACATACCTAGTACATAGATCTTGGTTTCTAACACCATTCTTCAGTAAAAGAAATCAAGGCTTCTTGAAGAAATAGGTGACTTTAGGACTGGGACAGGAAGTATACAAAGTAAGTGTGGAGCATGCTTTTAGTGCCAGAAAGCAAGTACTTTGGCAGGTAGCTCAGGTTTGATCTCAGGCCAGAGCACATACAAGACACAACTAATGAATATACAAATAGGTAGAACAACAAATTTTAATATTTCTCTTGCCCTCTTTCTCTCCCTTCAATCCCCAGTTCCCCCCTCCCTTCCTCTCTCCCTCTAAAATCAATCAATAAGTTAATTTCAAAAATAGGCGAACCAACCTACGTTCATGGGTATCTGTTAAAAGGAATACAGGAGCCAACTGAATGAGTTTTCAATAGCCAAAGGTGGAATAATTTAAGTAAAGGAGTACTGGATTATAGCCCAAAGTATAAAATCAGTATCCTTAAGTCCACACTGATATAAATCAGAGATAGGAATAAAGGAAGGAAAAGAGACAAATGTCATGTGCATAATAATCCCAAATAACTTACAAAAACACTCTACCTTCAAAAAGTGAGTATAGACCCAAGGGGAGGGGGGACCTAAAAAAAAAAAAAAAAAAAAGTGAGTATAACTCCCTACCAGTTAAGTGTGGGATGAGCTTAGTGACTTGCTTCCAAAGAATACAGAAACGGAAAGAAAGAAGAAGGAATAATATTACAGCAGGAAAACATGACAAACACTACCTCAGCCAGTTAATCAAGATCACCAACAAAGTCATAAATCATGATGATAGTATGTACCCTGGATAGAATGTGATGAAAATGGCACTTCTACCTCTGTGATTTTCCTCACAAAAACCCATAACCTCAGTCTAATTCTAAGAAAAAAATTACAAAAATTCTAATATAGGAAGGGACATTCTACAAAATGCCAGACCAGTACTCCTCAAAACTGTCATGGAAATAAGGAAAGAGAAAATGTCACACCAAATAGTAGCCTAAGAAGACACAACAACCAAATGTAATGTCATAGATATTTGGATGGGATCCTGGAACAGAAAAAAAGGACATCAGGTAAAAAACCAAAGAAATTTGAATAAACTATAGACTTAAGATAATAATAATACATCAGCCCTGGTTGGTGGCACAGTGGATAAGGCAGTAGCCTGTGAATCCAAGGTCGCTGGTTCAATTCCCAGCCAGGGCACACACATGTAACCAGGTTGCAAGCCAGGTCTCCAGCCAGCTCTGTAGCTGGAGACAGATGAAAGGTAAACCATACATTGATGTCTCCCTCCCTCTCTGCCTCTCTCCCTTTTCCTCTCTCTAAAAATAATAAATTTTTAAAAAATACTACTACTAATAATAATACATAAATTTGGTTCATTAACTAATATAGTAACAAATATACCATTAATGTAAGATATTAATACTAGGAGAAACTAGGCCTGGCTTTAACTCTCTGTAAAATCTCAATTTTTCTGTATATCTAAAACTGTTCTAAAAATATAATCTATTTCAAAATGGTGCAAGAACTGAAAAAGATACAACATGTAAATTTTAACCATAACACAGCTAGACTGGCCATATTAGTAACAAGCAAAGGAAGACTTCAGAGCAAGGATAAAGAGAAGCATTTCATAATAATAATAAAACAGTTAGTGCTCGCTTCGGCAGCACATATACTAAAATTGGAACAATACAGAGAAGATTAGCATGGCCCCTGCGCAAGGATGACACGCAAATTCGTGAAGTGTTCCATATTTTTGCAGCCACAGTAGAAAACAGTATGGGGTTTCCTTAAAAAACTAAAAATGGAACTGCCTTTTGATCCAGCAATTCCACTACATGGACTATACCCAAAGAACCCTGAAACACCAATTCATAAGAACCTATGCACACCTATGTTCATAGTGGCACTATTTACAATAGCCAAGTGCTGGAAACAGCCTAAGTGCCCATCAGTGGATGATTGGATCAAAAAACTTTGGTACATTTACACAATGGAATTGTATATAGCAGAAAGAAAGAAGGAACTTGTACCCTTTGCAACAACATGGATGGAACTGGAGAGTATTATGCTTAGTGAAATAAGCCAGTCAGTGAAGCACAAATATCATATGATCTCACCCATTACGGGACAATAATGAGCAAAACTAACAACAAGCAAAACAGAACCAAGTATATGAATACAAGGAATAGGCCTTCAGTGGTCAGGGGAAAAGGAGTTGGAGGGAGGGAGGAGGCAGAGGCAAGGAAGGGGAGCAGCTTAGACAAGAACCTAGTATAAAGGAACCATGGACATGGACAACAGGTGGGACTGACTTTGGGGGAAATGGGTGGGTGGGGAGGGGGGACAGAGGGGAGCAAAAAGGGGATGGATGTAATACAACAACAATAAAATTAAAATAAAATAAAAATAAAAATAAAACAGTTAATCCATCAAGATATAACAATACTAACCAGGTATACATCTAACAAGAAAGTGTCAAAGTCTACGAAGCAAAAACTGACAAAATTAAAACAAGAAATAAACAGATCTACAACTAAAGAGAGTTCAATACTCCTCACCCAGTAATTCATAGAACAATTGTACAGAAAATCAGTTAGGATACATAAAACTTGAAGAACACTATCGACTAACTAAACATACTAAAATTTCCAGACCAATTCACTCAACCACAGCAAAACAGAAACTCTCTAAGTGCACATCAAAATTTCACCAAGATATACTATATGCTGGTCCATAAAACAAGCCTGGATCAAGTTAAAAGAATATAAATCATATAGAACATGTCATCTGACTACAATGGAATTAAATTTAGAATCAATAATAGAAAGATAGCTTATATAACTTCCATGTATTTAGAAATCAAATGTCATTCTTCTAAATAACCTACATGAAAGAAAAAAATCTTAAATCAGAAAATATTTTGAACTTAATGAAAAAAAAAACAACATGAGAGCTGTAGCTAAAGTAGTTTAGAAGAAAATGTATAGCTTTAAGCACTTACATCAGAAAAAAGTTTTTAATCAATGACCTACATGTTCACCTTAAAATGCTTAAAAAGAAAAACATTAAACCAAGAGGGAAAAAATCAAAAACAGAAATAAATAAAATTGAAAATGAACAAGTAATAGCAATAGAAATCATTATTTCTAAGTCAAGAAAAAAGCAAGAGGGAGGAATTACTAATATGAGAATAGAAGGCATAGTGTTACAGAGAATATTATAAACACTTTCAGGCCAATAAATTCAACAACCCAGAAGAAAATCTAAATATTGCCAACAACCACCAAAAATAAGAAGCAAGGAAGGATTCTTTCCTATAACATCATTCAGAGTGAGCAAATACCTGCTGACACCTTGATTTTACACTTCTACTAGTTTCCAGAAATGTAACAGAATACACTTCCATTGCTTTAAACCACATGATTTGTGGGCATTTAAAGCAAGCCTAGGGAAGCTCTGTGAATTAATCTTTTGGATGCAGTGGTAAAAAATGAAAGTATCACTTGCTACATTTCAGTGTGCGGCTATTAGAACACTCCAAATTACATATATGGCTTAACACTATATTTCTAGGGAATAGCACCAATATGACTAGTACAATAAGGTAAGAAAAAGGAAAAAGTTTACTGATTGGAAATGAAGAAGGGAATCTGGCTTACCCTGTAGACATTACAATTGTGCATAAGGAAAATCCTATGAAATCTATATAAAAGCTAATAGAACTAAAGAGTGAATTTAGTAAGGTACAAAGTCAATATACAAAAGAATCAACTATTTTTATACACTATTAACTGAAAAAGGAAACTATAAAATATAGTATCACAAAAGACAGTATAAAAAACATGAAATACTTATGGATAAATAAAATATGTATAGGAACTAAAAAATGAAAGTACTGCAGAAAATAAAATAAATAATAAATGGAGAGATATGCCATATTAAAGTATTGGAAGACTAAGCATTATTAAGATGTCAATTCTCTCCCATAGGGTTTTACTTTTTAAAGATTTTATTTATTTTTTTGAAACAGGGAAAGAGAGGGAGAAAGAGAGGTAGAGAAACAGCAGTGTGAGAGAGGAACATCAATTGATTGCCTCTCTCACAGCCCCCAGCTGGGGACCTGGCCTGCAATCCAGACATGTGCCCTGACTGGGAATTGAACAGGTGACCTTTTGGTTTGCAGGCCAGTTTTCAACCCACTGAGCCACACAAGCCAGGGCTCCCCATAGAGGGTTTTTTGGTGCGTTGTTTTTTTTGTTTGTTTGTTGTAGAAACTGACAAGATTATTTGATAATTTATATGGCAATGTTACAGATTTAAAATAAAGCAATTCTGAAAAAGAAAGACAATATTAAAGGACAAACACTTCCTAATTCTAAGACTTGCTATGAATAGTAACAAAGATAAGATAATATTGGCATAAGGATAAAGATATAAAATAATGGAACAAAACAGGAGACCAGAATAGACTAAGGAAAAAAAATAAAAGGAATCAGATTGCATATAACTGCCAAAATAGTAAGAGGAAGGGGGGAGGAAGAAAAGGAAGAAGGGGAGTCAATGATAATAACTATCTCCCTAACCAGAGAGAGTGATTAGGAGAATCCTCTCAGAAAAAGCAACATGTAAATGGAAGAGTATATACAAGGGCTCTATGGGAAAGAATCTGACAGTAGGCTAGTACAACATAACAGATGCACAACAGACCAGCAAAAGATTGAGACAGGGTTTTCAAGCCAGAGAAAAATTTTTGTATTACGTAATAGTTCTCAATTCTAACCACTTTTCATCCATCCCTACCACTGCTGTTTTCAATTCTCACCTAGATGCTCTCAATCAATCCTTCAAAACAGAGCCAAGGATATTTACAGAGTAAAACCATTAAATGGCTCCTTGTTCCTCACAATGCCCTAAATTTCTTATTTGACTCTTAAGAACCTTCACAACATAGCGTAAGTCCCACTTCCCTCCAAAACTACCTGAGCCCAAACACTAAATTATTTGCAGTTAAATATGGGGACAAGCCCTGGCTGGTAGCACAGTGGATAAGGCACTCACCTGCAAACCCAAAGGTCGCTGATTAGATTCCCAGCCAGGGCACATAACCAGGTTGCAAGCTAGGTCTCCAGCTAAAGGTAGGAGAAGGGCAACCATACATTGATGTCTTTCTCCCTCTCTGCCTCTCTCCTTACTCCTCTCTCTAAAAATAATAAATAACATATAAAAATAATAATAAATAAACAAATAAGGGGACTGCCAAAAAGTCCATATGATTTATTCTGGTAAAAATAAATCAGAAAAAAATTAATTTTTCATTTTCACCAATGACTATTGATTTGTATATTTTGAGTACATTGGCTCTCTCTCATGTTGGTAGAACATTGACTGTTCTCAATTAATGTCTCAATTTGGTCACTATCAACTTCAACTGGTTTACCTGACCATAGAGCATCATCCAGTGAGAAAGCTCCAGCATGGAACTTCGCAAACCACTTTTTACCCGTTCCATCAATCACAACACCATCTCCATACGTGCACAGATAATTTCTGTGCTTTTACTTTTCTTTAAATAGCAAAGCATAATATGCCAAAAAATGTGGCATCTTTTCTTCCATCTTCAATATTAAAACAGCTACTCAAAAATTCACCAATTTTGATGTTTTTTTAAATGTATGCTGATATGAAAGCTGTCATAATACAATCTAACAAAGTTGTTTCAAATGAAGTTAAAGACAACTTAAGCACTACTAAAGCCATCTTACAGGAATAAAAAAAAGACTTTTGGCCAACCCAATAAAATCCATCATTCTTTCATTAGTTGGTGCCTTTTCACATCATTCTTCAAGTTTTAAATCAAGTATCTCCTATGTAAATCACCTCTAATTGACATCATTAGGTATTTCTCTCTTCTCGTAGCATTGTTTGCTCTAGAGTTGTTGGGTTGTAGCTATGGTGCTTATTTATAACTTAATCATACTAGACTTTAATATTCAGATTGAATGGGGGTCATCTTTTTAATCCCTAATGGACAGCACAGTACCTATTTAATAATTATTTCATAATTAAGATACTCAAAACTCTTATAAGTATTTAAGCATCCCTAAATTAAGAGATAAACAAACTGCAAATACACAATTAAAAAAAAAAATAGATTCAAGGAATCCTTTAAAATATTTTTACAATTTTATAAAAATCCTATAAAATGACTTATCTAATTCAAATGTAAATGTAAGGTTTGGTTGAAATAAGGTACACTGGGAAACAAATGCCCCACAATATTACTTTAAGAACTAAGAATTCTTAGAAGGGTTAGGGCAGGGTAGCTTGGTTGGTTAGAGCATCATCCCTAAATGCTGAGGTTGCAGGTTTCAATTCATTCCTGGTCAGGGCACATACAAGAATCAACCAATGAATGCATAAATAGGTGGGGTGACAATTCAATGTTTCTCTCCCTCTCTCTCTCACACTCAAATCAATGGATTTTTAAAATCAAGAATTCTTATAAGAATAGTACTTACTATATTATAAAAGTAAAAGTAGTAACACAGAAATTTGTAGCAAGTTGGTAACAGGGAGAAGTACAAATGTATACTTTGATTCCTATTCAATGGATTCAAGTTAATACACACATCTATGACTTTCCATCTTGCTTTAATTCCGTTTTCAATTAAATACTGTATTATAAGAGCCCTAATGATCCACTAGTTCAAAAAGTGTTTACTTTTTCAAAGGTGAAGGATTAAAAAGTACAAATTGGTAGTTACAAAGTAAGTCATGGGGATGAAAAGTACAGAATACAAGTTAGGTTTGGGGATGGTCAAAAGGTCCATTATGTTGGTTATAGTAGTGCTTAGTTGTCTTTAACTTTATTCAAACCAACTGCGTTAGATTGTATTGTGACAAATTGTCATATCAGCACACATTAAAAAAAGAAATCAGGCCCTGGCTGGTAGCACAGTGGATAAGGTGCCGGCCTGTGAACCCAAAGATAGCAGGTTTGATTCCCCAGCCAGGGCACATAACCAGGTTGCGGGCCAGGTCTCCAGTCAGGCCTGTGGCTGGAGGCAGGTGAAACGCAACCACACATTCATGTCTCTCTCCCTCTCTGCCCTTCTTCCTAAAAATAATGAAATAGAATTAAAAACAGAAATCATCAAAACTGGTAATGTTTTGATTACCAGAGTTATCAAAATAACTCTGCTCTGGAGCTGGCTGTCTTATGCATTGGAAGATGTTTAGCAGTACCCCTCGCCCACTAGAAGCCAATAGCAGGAGACAGCCAACATACTCAAAATATCCGAATCAATAAAGCTATTGATGAAAATGAAAAATGTGTCCTATTTTACGGGAAAAAAATGTAACAGACTTTTTGGCCAATCCATTATATAGTTAATAATATTGTAATAACTACGTACATACAGTGTCAGGTGGGTTCTGTAAATATTGAGGAGAACATATTGTAAAGCAAAGGACTGTCCAACCACTATACTGGACTCGAAACTAATACAAAATAAAATATGCTTTGGCTGGTATGGTTCAGTGGACTGAGCTCCAGCCTGTGAACCAAAGGGTTGCCAGTTCAATTCCCTATCAGGGCATATGCCTGGGTTCTGGCTAGGTCCCCAAGTGGGGGGCCTGCAAGAGCAACCACACATTGATGTTTCTTTCCCTCTTTTTCTCCCTCCCTTTCCCTCTCTCTAAAAATAAATAAATAAAATCTTCAAAAAAATGTAAATTATAATTGAAAATTTTAAACAGAATATTACAGCAAAAAAATAAAAACTTTTCTTTTTCTTTGTAACTCTCACCTGAGAATCCCCCCCCCATGGCTTTTTTTTTTTTTTGAGAGAGAGGATGTGAGAGAACAAAAGAGAAAGAGAAACATCAAAGCCAGAGTGAAGCAACCATGGTTGCCTCCCAAAGGCACCTGGACTGAACAGCATCCAACCTAGTTATATGCCCCAACCAGGAACTGAACCCACAACCTTTTGGTTACCGGACAATGCTTAACTGACTAAACCACACCAGCCAGTGAGGTGGAAAAATAAATTTTTCAAAGGTGCAAGAAGAAATTTGTCCTGGAGCATCATGTTAACAAAGTGATTTCATCATAGCATTATTTTAAGAGTAAAAAAGTGGAATTACTAAAATGTAAAAAAAAATAGGAAAAGGTTAAATAAACTGTGATGGTAAAACTACTATAAAACTGTAAGAGTAATATGCAGTGCCAAGCAAAACATGTTTTGTTTAAATAGTATATGAACATTGACAACAGAATTTTAATCAAGTATAGGTATAACTAGTATATTACACCAATATATTATGCAAGTGTACTAAACACTATGTGGCACAGCTGAAATTAATATACTGAAGAAAGGAAAATATTTTAAAATATGTATTATACAAGTATAAGTACAGAAAACTGTAAATGTAAGAGAATAAATTTTTTTCTTTTTAATTTCCTTTAATTATGTTATATTCTTTTCCAATAAAAAGATTTTCAAATACTACATTTGGCTCTATTACTCCTACTATATAAGTATTATGTACATATATAAATAGAAAAAAAATGCCCTGAAAAAAGTTTTAAATTTCAAATGATAATGCCAAAGACCTACTGGTTCATGCAAGCTAAGCTATTTACAACTCTTTCTCCCAAGTTTTACCTCTTATAAAGGGATTTCCCATTTCAACAAGACATCTCATTATTATGTTTGCAAAAATGACAACCTGAAAGAGATACAAATTGTGGCACCAGTATAGAGAAGATAAAATGTTGATCCATGTATTGCTATGAGTGCTCATTTGCCCTTAATATCTAAGTTTCAGTAAACATATTATATTGCAAATTTAAATCAGAAAAACCAAATGAAACAACCTCTCTGACTCAGCAGCTTTCTTTTTCACTTTACAACCTGTGCTTAAGTTGCATGATAAGACTGAAACCTAACTTTCAAACTGAGCAGCAAAGCCAATGTGAAATCATTATCTGTCTTGGCAAGAAACTCCAAAGAAAAACACAAAATATCTTGGTCTTTACCTGGCAGATGTTTAAAAAGCAAAGGTACCCTGTTGGGTTATTATTTAAAGTGCAAAATCCCTTCTGTATAGCTACAAATTAGCTTTTGTTGCAGACACTTAACATGTTTCTTTATATAAAGAATACCTCAAACAAACAACTTCCACATCTGGTACCATGAATTGTTACAGCCTACATACATATCACTGCCATTCCTTGTAATTTAAAACATTTGCATTTTAAGACCAACTCTAAGGCCAATTTTCTCAGCAGAAAGCTCAAGTTCATACTACAAAATGCTATATTCACTTCCAACAACAGACTGTACTAATTTACAATTTATTCAAGTGTAAAATAGTCCAAAATACAACTTCAACATTTCTAACATGATACATTTTCTACTATCCAAATTAACAAGTCTAATCAGTAGTACACTAAATGAGGTACTATGGTCAAACTCAAATATTATTAGTTCACTAAAATCAGTGAACTACAAAAGATCGGATCCCCAATCCAAAATGTCCACAGGAGATAGCAAGGGGGGGAAAGTGCAGACTGAGTTTGCCATTACTAGAAAAACGAGCCAAAGCAACCTATAGGAAAGGCTTCCGCATGGATACACACCGAAGCTCATTTCGGAGTTCCTGGCCCCACACCAAGAACGCAGTTTACTAACTTTTTGAAAGTAATACCAAGAAAATAAAATAATAGGTAGGTTTTTTTATGGTTATATTTATCAAGAAACGATATTAAGGCTTGGAGGAGTTCTCCTTTTGCAACTAATTTTGCTCCTTATCATGTGTACACAGAACACGGCTCTGCATTTCAGATAGCTGCTTAATGCACACAATCACCCCAAATCAAATATTTGAAAACTCAGCACCTTAGCACAAATATTCTTCCCTTACTAGATCTTTCAACTTCTCAGCCCGAAGACCGAAAGGGAAGACCTAGTTCACCTGTAGGTTGGAGCTTCGGGGGACCGCCTTAACACGGGTTGGCACCCAATGAAGTGGGTAATTTCAATTCGGCAGCCAATGTTCCAGACTACGAGGCCTGACAATGAGGTAAAAACACATGGGCTACTCAGGGCTCCTTCTTGGAGACGACCCTGTCCCTCCTTTGCACAAGTAACTGTGGTAAACTGCCCTACATTTCGCCGTGTGAAACAAACACGGAAAGGGGGGGGGGGGGGTAGTTACTATTTAAAAACCGGGTCGCTCATTCCTTATCTGTTCTGAAGAGGCACGGTGTTCGGGAGGGAAAGGTCTATGAAGCAGAAAAGGGGAGAAAAAACGACAGCATCCTCACTACGGACAAGTTACGGCTCTTTACAGGAGTCAGCACTAGGGACTCAGGAGTTGGTTTTGTGTTTAGTCACTTAGAATTGCACGGAACCTGCCTTCCTGAAAGTCATTCCCAACAAAGAAGGAGCGGCCCAGGTAAGGCACAGGAGGAAATAGTCCCAGTTCACAGGCGACACCTGCCCGAGCCTCGAGTTCTCCCCCGCCGCGGCCCGGGACGCCTGAGAATCCCTAGCTCCCCGCCTGCCTCTCCTCAGCCACCCCCATGGCACTCCCGCTTCTCCCCCATCTCCCCGCTCCCCACGCTGCCCCCGCCCAGGCAGCCATCTCCCGAGTAGTCCCCTGGGCCCACACTCCTCGCGCTTCCACGCAAGTGGTTCTCAGGAGCCCTGCGGCGCGGGGAGGCCCCTCCTGGCACAGCCTCTCCCCATCACGCCCCGCAGGCTCCCGGGACTCCCTGCCCCCGGAAACTGCGCAGAAACGAGGCCGGGCAAGGCAGCCCCGGCCGCTCCCCGCCGACTCGGCGACCCCCTCCAGGTAGGCCTTGGGAACTGCCCCCCTCCCAAGAGGCTACCTGTGCAGAGCCCTCCCCGCACCGGCGCGCGGGCCCGGAGGGGGCGCACACGGAAATCTTCCGCCGAAGGGCCCTCCCCGCAGACTCACCTGCCGCCCGCTCCTCCTTCAGCAGCACCGGGACAGAGCCCCTGCCTGCAGCCTGAAAGCGCCGGCTTCGCGGCCTGGGCGCCCGGGGCAGGGCCGGGCTACAGACTCGCTCTCGCGGCCTCTGCTGGAGCTGCCGCCGCCGCCGCCACGGCCCTAACTGCGCCTGCGCCGCCTCACTGGCTGCAGGGGCGCTGCTCGCAGCGAAGGGTAACGGCCGAGAGCGCGAACCCGCGCCGGCGCCTCTTCTCACTAGAGGCAGACGGTGCAGGCGGCGGGTCACCTAGGAGCTGCCTGAGGCACGGCAATCCAGACAGCTGACGGCCATATTTCTGTTCCCTTTTTCTTTTTTTTTCTTTCCTCCTCTCCTTCCGCCCCTTTCCACAGAACAGCACTTTCCTACCCTCCTCCCTCTCCTTTTCCTACTGCGGGAGTGGGTGGAAAAGGGCGTGGGGGAGGGGTGGGGAGGGGTGGGGCAGGGAGGATGCGGGGCGGGGCAGCACTCGAGCCCCACCCCGGGGGAAGGCGGCGGCCCAGAAGCCGCGGCTCCGCCTCCTCGCACGCCGCGACCCCGGCCTGCGCGAGGCACCAGCCCAGCCAACTAGCCAGTCTTTGCCCTGCGTCCGAGTTGCGGGTGACGAGCGAAACAGCTGGGGAGGAAAGGCCCAGGGCACTGCCTTGCACCCCTCCGTCCAGGGCGCAGACCCACCGTGCGCTGGAGGTTTATTGCATTGGCCTTAGGCAGGTGGTCGCTGCTTCTCGGGTCTTTCAAAGGTGGGCAAAGTAAGCCGAATAGCTCAGAGGCACTGAGGACAGTGCCGGGAAGGATGTAGGTGTCTCTGGACGAGAAGATTCCGTCCCAGGGTGGGAGTTACAATTTCCACACAAGACGGTGGGCCTCCGAGGCTGGAGAGGGGCCAGCGACTGGTGCTTCCCGGCTGCAGCGCCCCAGGAGAGGGGCGGCGTGCCGCGCCACCTTGGCCGAGATTTCGGAATGGGAACTTCGAGTGTGGAAATCGCTCATTTAAATAATCAGTGCTCGCCTAAGTAAGTGTAGCTTCCTTATCTGCACGGACATATGCTTGGACTTTTCGCCTTACTGCAAATCTTGCGAGATATTTTTAATAACGGTCTTAAGTTATAGGTGAGAAAGAGTAACAGCTAGTTAGTCGAGAAGAAGCAAATGGTCTGAAACAAATTAGAATTCTTCCCTCCTGTCCCCCACCTACCCTCTCCCCAAATTGGCAAGTAACTTCACAGCTTCCGTGGCAAGTCAAAATTAGAACTGGCAATATTTGTGCACATCTAATGAATATTAACCTATGATGACAACTCTGAGAATCACTCAATCTGTATTTTTGACAAAAAGTATGAAATCAGACCTCGGTTGTGAGGGCCCTGTTTATTTACTTCTGAAACTAGTTGCGTGTATGGATAATTTGAATTTTGTAGCCAAGAGCAGAAACTTTTCCTAACCACGTTGGCAGCCTGAATCTATTCAGTAGAAATGCACAGCAATAGAAATAAGGCTTATTTAGTAATACTTTAAAGTCATTTTGAGCTCACTGGAAACCGATTTTGGACATTGGCAATATAAAGAGAAGTTTAATGCTTAGAAATTTAGGTTGTGGGCTTCTTGTCCTTCCTTTCTTAAGGTCAAATTATTTAATAGTTTAAAACATTTAATATAGTTCTGGCTGGTGTGACTCCCCGCCCCCACCTCCCTCTTTCCTGCTCCCCCTGGCTCCCCATTTCTGTCTCTTTAAAACCGATGAAAAAAATGTCCTCGAGTGAGGATTAAAATTTTTTAAAATAAATCCTTCGCTGGTGGCTCAGTAATGGGCTCCAGCCTGGGTACCCAAAGGTCGCTGGTTTGGTTCCCAGGTTTGGTTCCCAGCCAGCGCACATAACCAGGTTGCAAGCCAGATCTCCAGCCAGATCCATAGCTGGAGGCAGGTGAAAGGCAACCATACATTAATGTTTCTCTCCCTCTTTGTCTCTCTCCCTTCCCTTCTCTCTAAAAATAATAGATCTTCTTGAATTTTTTTAATAAAAACATTTACTACAGACAAAATCTTTAATGGGTACATTTTATTAACACTCATTATTGAGAGTTTTTTCCTCCTTTCCTGGTTTTTGGTACCCACAGAAATGAATATGAAAGGAGCCAGTATATATCTCTTCCATTTGACAGATTTTTCTCAGTTGGCAATGTAGGACTTAAGAATTTCTTTGATTAGTTTCACTATTTCAATTGTCCTATAGATTTACCACGAAAAATGACAATTCTCATTACCTTTTTCCACCCAAATTCAAAATTTAATAAAATTAACTTGTATAGATAGTATGGTTTGGGCCTAAGTTTTTATCTAAGGCAGCCGTTCTTAGGTCTGAAAGCCCTTGATTCAGCAACCTTCTCAACTGCACTCTTAATTGCCCAGGACTAAAATACATTTTAATTTTTTACAAATATTCATCTGAGAAGTGAGAGGGAAGTTGGCGAGCCCAATAACAACACAGTTATCATAATCGCTACAGTATCACATTTCAGGTGAGCCCTTATAGGTATAAGATGGAAGAACCACTCAACCCTTTGCAGAAGAGAATATAGACATCTGACTGGGTTCGGTAACTGCACATTTCTGTGGATCAGCAATGGTAAAGAATTAAATGGAAATGTTGGAATTTTTGTTAAAATAGGTTTGGTTTGTTTTTTTCACAGCCATTTTCAGTGCTGCAGCATACTGCATTTATTTTCATCTTATTTTCTTAAAAAACTTCTAAACATTGCTTTTCACAGAAATATCCAAAGACCTTTTGAATATTTTGTACTTTTTGTCTGTTTTGTTCAATTCTATGTTTAACAGAATATTAATGTCTTTAATAGTTATTTTTATAATTTCTAAATTTCATACTATAGCATAAGCCCTGTGAGATCAGGGTTGACATATGTTACGTGTATTCACATGTTTTCTCTTCCAGATCCACAGTACCTAGCAAAATAACATATATATAAAATATATGAACTACTGAAATAAATCAGTCTGCTTCCCCCACTTTCTTCTACTCCATCCTTAGGCTAGTTATTTAATTCTCCTCATCTGTAAAATGGATAGAAAAAGAATGAAGATCATTTATTCATAATAAGCTATAACTATCAAACGCACTAGTTCAATAATCAATAAAGTACTTAGCATGTGATAGGGAGCCTCTCATTGTAGCTTACAATAATCCCTCACTCTTGGTTTATGACCTATGTAATTCACTTCCATTGAGTGTGGGGTAGACATACTGATTCTTTTTTTTTTTTTTTTTTCATTTGTAGCACATTTGGAAAATGTAAAGAAACTGATTATTCTAACAAATAAGTTTAATAAAACCCTTGTAAGAAAAAGATTTTTTGTATTTACTTGGCAATCATATGTAGTTTTCTATCCTTTTAAAAATAAGCATTGTACAGCCTGCGAACCCAAAGGTCGCAGGTTCGATTTCCCAGCCAGGGCACATAACGAGGTTGCAAACCAGGTCCCCAGTCAGGTCTATGGCTGGAGGCAGGTGAAACACAACCATACATTGATGTCTCTCTCCCTCTCTGCCTCTCTCCCTTATCCTCTCTCTAAAAATAATGAAATAAAAATCTTAAAAAAAAAAAAAAGCTATATTTAAAAAAAATAATAATAAGCATTGTAGTCTCAAGAAGGAAGAAGTTTAATTAATTAAAATAGTAGCCATTTAATACTTTTTAAGAAGAGGAGTCTAGTTTCTGGGTTCTTTAAAACTCCCAATTGTCATAAAATATAATAAATGCATTTTAAGTAGATTTCACAAATCAACTACACAGTATCACATTTACAGACTTTTATATTATTGTTGCAATTCAAATATAGGTGCTGTACTTTTCCCACAATTATTCAGTGAAACCACTAAGTTGACAGAGAGTTAATTTTAATTAAAGGGATAAGAAAGTATACAGTGTTATGGAAATTATATGCGTAAGACCTAATGAACACATTTCATCACATGATTCCAGTAATAAATAACTTCTTATATTCATTCATTTTAAGACTATTAACTTCATTTTTCTTAAAGATTAAACCTATGAAAAATAGCTTGTACTCATGATATTTAATTTTCCTCTTAACTATTTGTTGAATTAAATGAGAATGAAGTTGTTTATAGATAAATGAAATTTTAAAAATTAACTTCATAGCTTAAAGATTTTATATTGCATACTATGCAAGAACAGTAAATGGATATGATAAACACTATAATAATGGATTACAGTTTCATCAAAATAATAATTATATTAACTAGACATTTATTACCTTAACTTCAGTGTCCTTAGTACACAGGAAATAAAGTTACAATGCACCCATAAAACCAAAAATGAAATAATAAATCACTATAGATATTTCTCCCATTTTACCAATATTAGGGGAAACTCAAAGCAAACATACACAAAACCGATATTTCCTATATTCAAACAATTATAATTCAAGAATAACTAAACTTAATAATGATTAAAAATGCTTTCAATAGCCTTAAATTCTAATAATAAACACAGAAGAATAGGAATAAAAGCAATAATGATCAATGCTTTCCAAGTACATGCCATCAATCTTTGGCAATTATTGTGTAGAAGTCTTTATAATATAGTGTTAAACTTAATCATAAAAATATAGAAAATATACATAAATGGTTCATTCTTGAATGCTAATGCTATAAGCTATGGTGTTTATTAAAATCATAAATATTAAAATGCAAAATTACAAAGTACTAGAATTTTATAAATAAATACCCTAGGATAAAAATAACTGGAATGAAGAAACAGGTAAATTTATAAGCAATAATGGGGACTAAAAACTGCAAGTTAAGATTCATATGTGGTCAGGGGGAACGGGGTTGGGGGAGGGGGGAGGTAGAGGCAAAGAAGGGGAGCAGCTTAGACAAGAACCTAGTATAAAGGAACCATGGACATGGACAACAGGTGGGATTGACTTTGGGGGGAATGGGTGGGTGGGGAGGGGGACAGGGAGCAAAAAGGGGATGGATGTAATACAACAACAATAAAATTAAAAAAAAAAAAGATTCATATTATGACCCTGGCTGGTGGCTAAGTGAATAAGGTGACGACCTGCGAACCCAAAGGTCACTGGCTCGATTCCCAGTTGGCACATAACCAGGCTGCAAGCCAGGTCTCCAGCCAGGTCCTTAGCTGGAGGTGAAAGGCAACCATACATTGATGTTTCTCTCCCTCTCTGCCTCTCTCCTTCCCCTCTCCAAAAATAATAAAATCATTTTTTTTAATTCATATCATGACATCCATGTCCTCAGGCATAATATTTAATGCTCCAGAAAAAGGAAGAAAGGGAGGATAAATGAGGTTAGCCTTACCATCACTAATACTGAAAAGTTATAACTGAAAGCTGTAGTTTTCATCTTTTTTCTCTTTTATCATAAATAAATATGCTAATGACCTTATGTAATACCTGGCTTATGTACACAAATCACTACTGGAAGCATTGCCTATTATAAAAGGGCTTTGTCTTCTGTGTTTATAACAAAATATAACTCACTTAGAAAGGTGAATTATATGAACTCAATGGGGAAAATAAGCAATGAAAGTTATCCCAGTTATATAAATATATGCTTTTGGATCAGAAAATATAAATCTAAGGAAAATCAGCATAAGCCTAATTAAATTAAATAAACTCAAGATTTTTCTGTATATATGTGGAAAGTAGAAAATGTAAAATTTTTGCCATATACCCAGACACAAGTTCTTGCTTTCTCTTTGCCTAGTAGAACAGTGTGTTATAGAAAGTGATGAAAATGACAATGACATTATGACAAATAGGAATGAAGTCAATACAGACCAAACTGGCTTTTAAGAAGATAATTAATTTTATGAATGGTTTCATTGAATTGTAATTAAAAATGTATTTGGAGGCCAAAACTTTAAAAAACTGTTCTCAGAAACATTCTCATTTAGAGATGGTAGTTTAATAAAACCTATTTGAAAAGATATATATACTTAATTAAAAGTCCAATTTCTTAGAAATTGTCTGACTTTTTTCTGAAAATATAATGTGTGATAGCAAAGGAAAATAACTCATATCTTATAACATCTTACTTAAGAATACAATGGCCCAAATTTCCAGTGATTCTGCTGAATAAGCAGAGCTGCCATACTGGCCCATGTTAGCGTCTTATCCTAGAAAAGACAGTGCTAACACTAGAAGGGAAATTGGTTTGAAAATCATAATATTTAAACAAAAGTTTATAAGTATTGCTGATATTTCAACACTTAGGCTATCTTAACATATGTTTCCTACAGCCCTGCCAGTTTTAAGCAGCACTTCCTGTTCTTTGCTGTTTAGTAGTTGCACCAGTGGTGAAACCAATCTAGTATCCACACATGGAATTCAATTAAATTCATTTTTCAGTACTTATGCTGTGATGTTAGCTACTTTGGCTGTGCAGGAAGACTGGAATCAACAGACTTGGGAACTGTTGAAGTATTCCACTTCCTTGGATTTTTTTTCACTTGTTCCCACATTATTTTGAACCAGGGCTTAAAGCAGACAATCCAAGCATCGTTCTAAACTATCCTCAGTTCTGTCAATGGCTGTTATCTTCAGCTTCTTCAAGGTATCAGTGAAATTACCCAGGTTCCTCCTGTGGATGAGGAGTCCACAGGGCAAGGGAAAGGGCTCCAGGGCAGGCAGTGTAGCACTGTGTCCTCTCTCTACCCCTGTTTCTCCAGAGGCTGCTACTGCTGCTTCTCTAACTGGTTTCCAACATATAGAATACATAAAAAATGATGAGATTTCTCTAACAAGATGAAGTTATAAAAAAGGTGGGCTTGGCCCTGGCCACATAGCCCAGTTGGTTAGAGCATCGTTCGGATACGCCAAAGTGACAGGTTCGATCCCTGGTCAGGGCACATACAAGAAGTAATCAGTGAATGCATAAAATAAGTGGAACAACAACAAATCGATATCTCTCTCTCTCTCTCCTTTCCTCTCTCTCTAGAAACCAGTAAGTAAAAAAATTTTTTAATTAAAAAGACTGGCTTCAGTCTTGGATTCTCTCTCTTTCATCCTCTTGGATTGCTCACTCTGCGGAAGCCAGCTACCATGTCATCCAGCATCCCTATAAGTGAATCATAATTGGATCCTAGCCAAGTTGAGCCTTGCAGTGGCTACAGCCAGCACCTCAGTTACAGCCTTGTGACAGACTGTGAGCCAGAATCACCCAGCTAAGCTGCTCCTGGATTCTATTCACAGAAACCATGACATAATAAATTTTCTTGTTTCCAGCTACAAAATTTGGGGGTCAGTTTTCACACAGCAATACATAACTAATATAGCACTATAATTTGTGGAAGATAGCAAGTACTCATTAATGGTAGGTAGCTCTTGTTTTACTGAATATAACTGGGTTTAGCATATGATACTTCCTATCCTATAATGGTAAGTTTAATGATAGTGTTTACAATTGCAATGAGAGAAGGTATCCAGGAAAAGACTGCCTTTACCTGATCTGTTTTTTATAAACTACCTTTGCTCCAAGAGAATTTAGTAAACTGTATTCCAGATGATGACTAGGATTTGCTTGACAATAATGCAGTTGGGGTGAGAGGGTTAGTAAGGTTTAAGTAAAACAAAATTGGACATTAGCCCTGGTTAGGTAGCTCAGTTGGTTACAGTGTCATCCTGGATATACCAAGGTACAGGTTCAATCCCCAGTCAGGACACATACAGGAATCAACCAATGAATGAATAAAAAGTGGAAAGACAAATTTATGTTTCTCCCTTTTTCCTTCCTCACTCTTCCAAATCAATAATTTTTTAAAAATTTTTTTAGAAAATTGGACATATGGTGACATTGAGCGATAGGTACTTTAGAATTTCTTTTATTGTTCCCTAACTTTTAGGCCTTTTAAATTTTTTCCATAGTAAATTTTCCATAATAAACTGTTGTTTTAAGTATTTCATGGAATCATAAGTTTGGAGTTGAGGGAAATCTTTAGAGATCATCTATTCTAATTATTTCATTTGATAGATGGGAAATTTAAGACCAGTGGAATTTATTGATTCACCTAGTCTCCCCAGTCTCATTTTTGGTGATTTCATGTATTGAGTATTGAGGAGAAACTACTAAATTCATAGCTTTTTATTTTCCCAAACAGAATAACTTGCTCCAGATTTCCTGAGACAGCTTCCACAGCATGAACATCTGAGTCTGCTCTTCACTTGTTGTAGACTGGCAGTTTATCTGGTTCCAGCCCTTCACTCAATTTTTGAAAAGTAAGTTTTGAAAGCTTGGTGCTTCACACCTGTGGTTGCTCATAGTTATATTTTTAGTTAGAGTTTTAAGTAATAACAACATCAACAAACTATCTTCTTTATTCATATACTATCTGAGGGACCCTGTGTGTTCTATTCTCTACAGGGAACATTAGCACATTCTGCTTTTTGTGCTCCACTCCAGTATCTTATCTGGCTGGGCTCTCTGTCTCAGCATTATTAGAATTGGCTCTTCTAAAGTCTTTCAGAGTTATTCAGTACATTCTTTATCTATCTTTCTTTTCTAAGCCTAATAGGCCAAACATGGCTGAACTAGGAGTCCAAAAGACTGACACAAAGCTCTTGGTTTTGAGTCAGAGAGTTAAGTGGTCCTGAGGACAATGTCTTAACAGATCATAAAGAAGAGTATGGATTATCAGAAGAAGAAAAACAGAAAGAAATTATGTGTAGACCAGTTAAGCAGAAAGATAGCTTATGTGAATATGGCTGGCTTTTGTAGCTTTTAGTATTTTAACTCCTCCACTCTCAGTCTTTCCCGTCTATTGGGAATCATTGTCTGTGCTAACCTGTGCTAACAGCTCCAAATATGGCCATTCTCCTGAACTGGCACTTGACATATCCATCTATCAATATATGTTCCTAGTTTTCCAATTCACAGAAATAATTCTATCCTGAATAGTACCTACTTTCCTCAAACTCCTCAGTTTTGGCATTCCCACATCATAGGAAAACATCCTTACCATAGATCAAGAAATGCATGCATTATTTATTCCAAAGATTATTTTTAAACATTTTATTATAGAACACAAAAATAAAATATATGCATAAATAAAAAGAGTAGCATAATAAACTCTTTTGTATCTTCACTCAGCTTTGACTCATAATCTTGTTTCATGTAACCCCATACCTACTTTCCTAGTCCTCTCCAAGTATTTTGAAACCCATGCTTGACATTTCATTTCATCTATTAATATTTCAGCATGTGTCTTTATAAGGACTTTATATACCACATACCACAAGGCCATTCTCATCTCAACATTTAAAAATTATTTAAATAATCCTGGCAGGTATGGCTCAGTGGATTGGCACCAACCTGCAAATCCAGGGGTTGGTAGTTCAATTCCCAGTCAAGACACATAACCAGATTACAAGCCAGATCTCCAGTCAGGTCCCCAATGTATGGAAAAGCAACCATACATTGATGTTTCTCTCCCTTTCTTTCTCCCTCCCTTCCCCTCTCTCTAAAAACAATGAATAAAATCTTTTTTTTTTAAAAAGGCAAGAACTTTGTCCTGATGGAAGCTTTTTAAAAATTATTTAAAGCCCTGGCTGGTGGCACAGTGGATAAGGTGCCAGTCTTTGAACCCAAAGTTCGCTGGTTCGATTCCCAGCCAGGGCAACATAACCAGGTTGCAAGCCAGGTCTCCAGCCAGGTCCGTAGCTGGAGGCAGGTGAAAGGTAACCATACATTGATGCCTCCCTCTCTCTCTGCTTCTCTCTCTTCCCCTCTCTGAAAAATAATAAGTATTTCTTAATTGTTTAAATATTTTATTAATTTTTAATGAAAAAGAACCGAGAAATGTTAATATTGCATTATCTCTCATTCCTTCCCACTCCTCAAGGGTATATGTTTTTGGATACAACTCTTGCCTAGTAGAGGGTTTGAGTTTGCCATACACCTCTTTGGTTAGTGAACTATTGGGTTAGCCAAAAAGTTCATTTCTTTTTCCTGCAAGATGGCTCTAGTAACCCTTAGTTATCTTTAAGCTTTAACCTCATTTGAAACAATTTTATTCAATTATATTGTGACCGCTGTCTATCAGCTTAACTTAAAAAGAAACATCAAAATTGGTGAATTTTGGTGTAGCCATTTTAATATTGAAAATGGAAGAAAATATGCAACATTTTGGGCATATTATGCTTTATCATTCCAAGAAAGGTAAAAACACAAATGAAATGCAAAAAAGAAAATGATTTGTGCAATATATGGAGAAGATCTTATGACTGATGGAATGGGTCAAAAGTGGTTTGTATAATTTTGTGCTGGAAATTTCTCACTAGATGTTGCTCCACGGTCAAGTAGACCAGTTGAAATTGATAGCAATCAAATGGAGACATTAATTGAGAACAATCAAACTTATGCCATGTGGGAGATAGTTTACATACTTAAAATATCCAACTCAATAAAGTTATTGGTGAAAATGAAAAATGTGTCTCTTTTTACAGAAAAAAAACATAGACATTATGGCTAACCCAATAGAAAGAATGCTTCTATCTTAGTCCTTTTTTTTTTTTTTTTTTTTAAAGATTTTATTTCATTATTTTCAGAAAAAGGGGAAGAGAGAGAGGCAGAGAGGGAGAGAGACATCAATGTATGGTTGCATTTCACCTGCCTCCAGCCACAGACCTGACTGGAGACCTGGTTTGCAACCTTGTTATGTGCCCTGGCTGGGGAATCGAACCTGCGACTTTTGGGTTCGCAGGCCGGCG
>PVIW01007402.1:0-73246 GCA_004026585.1 Noctilio leporinus | reverse complement strand
GTGGATGATTGGATCAAAAAACTTTGGTACATTTACACAATGGAATTCTATATGGCAGAAAGAAAGAAGGAACTTGTACCCTTTGCAACAACATGGATGGAACTGGAGAATATTATGCTTAATGAAATAAGCCAGTCAGTGAAGGACAGGTATCATATGTTCTCACCCATTACGGGACAATAATGAGCAAAACTAACAACAAGCAAAACAGAACCAACTGTATGAATACAAGGAATAGGCCTTCAATGGTCATGGGGAACGGGGTTGGGGGGAGGGGGGAGGCAGAGGCAAAGAAGGGGAGCAGCTTAGACAAGAACCTAGTATAAAGGAACCATGGACATGGACAACAGGTGGGATTGACTTTGGGGGGAAAGGGTGGGTGGGGAGGGGGACAGAGGGGAGCAAAAAAGGGATGGATGTAATACAATAACAATAAAATTAAAAGAAAAAAAATATCCTTGAGGTATTGCTGGGCTCTGACATCGTTAGTACAAAAAAAAAATCAACGAAGAGATTTTGTCTTCTTGTCAGTCAAAGGCTTTCTTTTTTTTTAAATTTAATTTTATTGTTGTTTTATTACATCCATCCCATTTCCCCTCCCCTCTCTCCCTTTCTTCACTCACCCACTCCCCACCAAAGTCAATCCCACTTGTTGTCCATGTCCATAGTTCTTCCATGCTAGTTCCTTGACTAAACTGCTCCCCTGCTTTGCCTCCTTCTCCTCCTCCCCTTCCCCTCTTCACACTGAAGGTCTGTTCCTTGTATTCATGTCTCTGATTCTGTTTTGTTTGTTTGCTTGCTTTGTTCATTAGTGTCCTGTAATGGGTGAGATCATATAGTATTTGTCTTTCATGGACTGGCTTATTTCACTAACCATAATACTCTCCAGTTCCATCCATGTTGTTGCAAAGTTTATTCTTCCTTTCTGCTGTGTAGTAGTCTATTGTGTAAATGTACCAAAGGGTTTTTTTTTTTTTTTTAAATTTTATTGTTGTTGTATTACATCCATCCCCTTTCTGCTCTCCTCTGTCGCCCTCCCCACCCACCCATTCCCCCCAAAGTCAATTCCACCTATTGTCCATGTTCATGGTTCCTTTATACTAGGTTCTTGTCTAAACTGCTCCCCTTCCTTGCCTCTTCCTCCCCCCTCCCCCCAACCCCTTTCCCCCTGACCACTGAAGGCCTATTCACTGTATTCATATACTTGGTTCTGTTTTGCTTGTTGTAAGTTTTGTTCATTATTGTCCTGTAATGGGTGAGATCATATGATATTTGTCCTTCACTGACTGGCTTATTTCACTAAGCATAATATTCTCCAGTTCCATCCATGTTGTTGCAAAGGGTAGGAGGAGTTCCTTCTTTCTTTCTGCTGTATAGTATTCCATTGTGTAAATGTACCAAAGTTTTTTGATCCAATCATCCACTGATGGGCACTTAGGCTGTTTCCAGCACTTGGCTATTGTAAATAGTGTTGCTATGAACATAGGTTCTTATGAATTGGTGTTTCGGGATTCTTTGGATATAGTCCCAGTAGTGGAATTGCTGGATCAAAAGGCAGTTCCATGTTTAGTTTTTTGAAGAAACTCCATACTGTTTTCCACAGTGGCTGCACCAGCCTGCATTCCCACCAATAGTGCACGAGGGTTCCCTTTGCTCCACATCCTCGCCAACACTTGTGGTTTGTTGATTTGTTGATGATTGCCATTCTGACAGGTGTGAGGTGGTATGTTATTGTAGTTTTCATTTGCATCTCTCTGATGACTAGTGATGTTGAGCGTTCTTTCATATGCCTCTAGGCCCTTTGTATATCTTCCTCAGTGAGTTGTCTGTTCAGGTCTTTTGCCCATTTTGTAATTGGGTTGTTTGTCTCCCTGGTGTTGAGTCTCATTAGTTCTTTATATATTTTGGAGTTCAAACCCTTGTCTGAGGTGTCATTGGCAATTATGTTTTCCCATACAGTTGGTTCCCTTTGAATTTTGCTGGTGTTTTCTTTAGCTGAACAGAAACTTTTCAATTTGATATAGTCCCATTTGTTGATTTGTTCTTTGATTTCCTTTGCCCTTGGTGAAGTATCAGTAAACATATTTCTGCATAGGATATCAAAAAATTTACTGCCTATATTTTCCTGCAGGACCTTTATGGTGGCACTGCTTATGTTTAAATCCTTTGTCCATCTTGAGTTTATTCTGGTGTATGGTGTAAGTTGGTGGTCTAGTTTTATCTTTTTGCATGTTGCTGTCCAGTTCTCCCAACACCATTTGTTGAAGAGACTGTTTTTACTCCATTTGATGTTCCTTCTCCCTTTGTCAAATATTAGTTGACCAGAGTCCTGGGTTAATTTCTGGGCTCTCTATTCTGTTCCATTGATCTATATGTCTATTCTTATGCCAGTACCAGATAGTTTTGGTGTATCAAAGGTTTTGATCCAGTCATCCACTGATGAGCACTTAGGCTGTTTCCAGCACTTGGCTATTGTAAATAGCACTGCTATGAACATAGGGGTACATAGGTTCTTCTGAATTGGTGTTTCAGGGTTCTTCAGGCATAATCCTAGGAGTGGAATTGCTGGATCAAAAGGAAGTTCCATTTTTAGTTTTTTGAGGAAACTACATACTGTTTTTCATAGTGGCTGCACCAGTCTGCTTTCCCACCAGCAGTGTACCAGGGTTCCCGTTTGTCTACATCCTCACCAGCACTTGTTTGTTGCCTTGTTAATGGTGGCCATTCTGACAGGTGTGAGGTGGTATCTTATTGTGGTTTTAATTTATATCTCTCTGATGGCTAGTGATGTTGAGCATTCTTTCATATGCCTTTGGACCCTTTGTATGTCCTCTTCATAGAGTTGTCTGTTCAGGTCCTTTGCCCGCTTTGTAATTGGGCTGTCTGTCTCCCTGGTATTGAGACATGTAAGTTCTTTATGTATTTTGAAGATCAAACCTTTGTCTGAGGTATCATTGGCAAATACGTTTTCCCATACAGTTAGTTACCTTTTAATTTCGCTGGTGTTTTCTTTAGCTGAACAGAAACTTTTCAGTTTGATATAATCCCATTTGTTTATTTGTTCTTTTATTTCCTTTGCCCTTGGAGAATTATCAGTAAATGTATTTTTGCATAGGATATCTAAAATTTTACTGCCTATATTTTTCTCCAGGTCCTTTATGGTGGCACAACTTATGTTTAAGTCCTTTATCCATCTTGAGTTTATTCTGGTGTGTGGTGTAAGTTGGTGGTAAGTTTTTTTGCACGTCCCTGTCCAGTTCTGCCAACACCATTTGTTGAAGAGACTGTTTTTACTCCATTTTATATTCCTTCCCTCTCTGTTCTAATATTAATTGACCATAGAGTCCTGGGTTTATCTCTGGGCTCTCTATTCTGTTCCATTGATCTGTATGTCTATTCTTATGCCAGTATCAGACTGTTTTGATGACAGTAGCCTTGCAGTATAGTTTGATGCCCGGTATTGTGATTCCTTCTACTTGTTCTTCCTTCTCAGGATTGCTGTGGCTATTTATGGGAGTTTGGTTTCATATAAATTTTTGAAGTATTTTTTCTATATATGTGAAATATGTCATTGGTATTTTATTTGGGATGCCATTGAATCTATAGATTGCTTTGGGTAGTATGGGCATTTTTTAAAAATAAATATTTATTTAATTAATTTATATGTTTTTTAAAGATTTTATTATTTTTAGAGAGAGGGGAAGGAGAGAGGCAGAGAGGGAGAAAAACATCAGTGTATGGTTGCCTTTTGCCTGCCTTCAATTAAGGACCTGGCTGGAGACCTGGCTTGCAACCTGGTTATGTGCCCTGGCTGGGAATCGAACCAGCGACCTTTGGGTTCACAGGCTGGTGCCTTATTCACTGTGCCACCTGCCAGTAGTACGGACATTTTCATGATGTTAATTCTTCCCATCATGAATGGGAAGAACTTCCATTCATGGTATATGCTTCAATTCATTTGTATCTTCTTTAATTTCTTTCTTTAATGTTCTGTAGTTTTCTGAGTATAGGTCTTTTACCTCCTTGGTTAAGTTTATTCCTAAGTACTTTATTTTTCTTGTTGCTATGGTAAATGGGATTTGTTTTCTAGCTTCTATCTCTGATGTTTCATTATTGGTATACAAAAATGCTTTTGATTTCTGAATATTGACTTTATATCCAGCTATTTTGCTAAATTTGCTTATTAGATCCAGTAGGTTTTTGGTGGAGTCTCCTGGGTTTTGTATGTACACTATCATGTCATCTGCAAATAATGACAGTTTTACTTCTCCCTTTCCAATTTGGGTACCTTTGATTCCTTTTTCTTCTCTGATAGCTATGGCTAGAACTTCCAAAACAATGTTGAACAGAAGTGGAGAAGGTGGATAGCTTTGTCTTGTTCCTGATCTTAGGGGGAAAGCTTTCAGTTTTTGCCCATTGAGTATGATGTTGGCTTCAGTTTTCTTATATATGGCCTTTATGATGTTGAGGTATGCTCCCTCTATTCCCATTTTGCTGAGTGTTTTTATCCTAAATGGTTGCTGTACTTTATCAAATGTTTTTTCAGCATCTGTTGACATGATCATATGGTTTTTGTCTTTCATTTTGTTTATGTGGCATATTACATTTATTGATCTGTGAATGTTGTACTGCTGTTGCATGCCTTGGATGAAACTCACTTGATCATGGTGTATGATCTTTTGAATATATTGCTGGATCCTGTTGGCCAATATGTTGTTGAGAATCTTAGCATCTATTTTCAGAGATATTGGCCTGTAGTTTTCTTTCTTAGTTGTATAAGCCTTTCTTTTTCAAAAGGTTCTAGTGGTTTTATACTTTAGATGGTTAATAGTCAGTGGAAAAGTTTAGCACATAAAATATTTCTGATTATTGTAAATGGAGCAATTCCCAATGACAGCTTGAAGTTCATATGAGAAATGATGCATATATAAATTACTATTTATTAGAGCTTTTATAACATGATCTCAGATTTAAAGGCAAATGACAAGCTAGGAAAAATTACAGTCTTTTAATATCCTTAATATAAGAGATTCTTTCTTTTGGCTTTTTAAAAATGATCTTTTATTGATTATGCTATTAGAGTTGTCCCAATTTTTCTACCTTTGTTCCCTCTACCCAGCATCCTCCACTGCCTCAGGCAATACTCACACCATTGTTTATATCCATGGGTCATGCATATAAGTTCTTTGGCTACTCCATTGCCTAGACTGCATTTACATCTCCATAGTTATTCTGTAACTACCTATTTGTACTTCTAAATCCCCTCACCTTTTCACTTACTCCCCCCAACCACCCCCTCTCATCTGGCTGCCATCAAACTGTTCTCCATATCTATGATTCTGTTTCTGTTCTTCTTGTTTGCTTAGTTTCTTTTTAGCTTCAATTTTTGATAGATATGTATTTATTGCCAATTTATTGTTCATAGTTTTGCTCTTCTTTTTCTTAAATAAGTCCCTTCAACATTTCATAATAATGGTTTGGTGATGATAAACTCCTTTAGTTTTTTCTTATCTGGGAAGATCTTATCTGCCTTTTGATTTTAAATGATAGCTTTGCTGGATAGAGTAACCTTAGTTGCAGTCCTTGCTTTTCATGGCTTTGAGTATTCCTTGCCAATCCCATTTAATCTGCAAAGTTTCTCTGAAAATCAAATGACGGTCTTATGAGAACTCCCTCACAGGTAACTACATGCTTTTCTCTTGCTGCTTTTACGATTCTTTCTTTAGGGACATGAACAACAAGTAGGATTGACTTTGTGTGGGAGTGGGTGGGTGGGGAAGGGGACAGAGGGGAGGAAAAAGGGGATGGATGTCATACAACAACAATAAATTAAATTTTAAAAAAGATTCTCTCTTTAACTTTTGTCATTTTAATTATGGTGTGTCTTGGAGTGGGCCTCTTTGCATCCATCTTGTTTGGGACTATGTGCTTCCTGGACTTGCACGTTCATTTCCTTCAACAAATTAAGGAAGTTTTCTTTTATTATTATTTTTTAATAGATTTCAAATTTCTTGTTCTTTCTCCTCTCCTTCTGGAACTCCTATGATGTGAATGTTGGAATGCTTGAAGTTGTCCCAGAGATTCCTCATACTATCCTCATTTTTTTGGATTCTTTTTTTATCCTTGTGGGTTTGATTGGTTGTTTATTTCATCCTTCAAATTATCACTGATTTGATTTTCAGCTTCATCCACTCTATTGCTATTTCTCTGTAAATTATTCTTTATTTCAGTTAGTGTATCTTTCATTTCTGACAGGATAATTTTATGCTCTCAATGTCCTCACTAAAGTCCCACTCTAGAGATCCCCTGTTCTTTGGGCCCACCCAAGCTTTTAACATTAGCTTTTCCATATGAATGGTTGGTCTTGATTCGTGCTTCTCATCTTCCTAAATTTTTTCAAGCAAACAAGAGCTGACCTCAGTGAGTCCCCAACCCCCGTTCCTCTTGTTTGTGACCCCAGGCTTGGCACTAGCAATAGCCAGTCAAGGTGCACAACTTGGCTTCACCTGGGAATTCTTAAGCCTAGCACAAGTATCAGCCTTCTCAGATTGCCTGCAGGGTGGCCTCAGTTAGAACACATGTGGTAGCTGACCTTAGACTGCACAACCTAGGAAACCCCAGATCCTGCATACCCAGTGGGCAGCTACAGACCACATTGGAGCACTACCACCCTGCCCCTGCACAGTTGATCCTCCATAGAGAATGGAGGTTGGGAGTCAGTGGTTGCAGCCAGTTCTTGCAGATTATCGGCCTGGGTAAATCAATCCCAGCTTGGATGACAGGGGAGGCTATGCCACTGGTCCCTACTGGACACCTACTACATTAGGCCATGCTACCAAGACAGGAAGTCTTAGAAGCTCTATAAGGAGGCTGCCCAAATGAAGAGACAAAGAAATATGGCCCAAATGAAAGAACGGATCAAAATTCCAGAAAAAAAAAATTAAAATGGTGATAAGCAATCTGTCAGATGCCAAATTCAGAGAACTCTTTAAATATCTATTAAAAAAAGTGCTCTAAAAGAAAACTTGGGTTAAGGTACTGTGAGCGAACAGTCCACCAAAGAAGATATCTAGCTATATGAAATAAAAGGAAAAATGAATGTAAAGATAAGCAAATGAAAATTATCAGTGTCATAATATGTTACCTATAAAATATTTTTAAAACTGTAAAGACTGGAGAGTAGACAGTCTTGTGGTGTCCTTATAGATGTTTAGTGGGGAAGACAAATGTTTTTATAAATAAAACCTTCCCCATTTATACACCCTTTCAGATTTTGAACAAATTTTAAAAGTTCACTTTCTAAAGAGAAATTTGGAGTATAAATGAAGAAATTTAAATGATCATCTATAGGAATGTGTATCATAATAGTATTAAACACAGTAAGGAATTGGAAAAAATCCTTTTGCCCTATGTGACATTGAACTATGATTTTGAAGAGGACTTAATGTCATGGGAAATTTTTCATGGTATGTTATCTGAAAAATAAGTTTATAAAACAGTACAAAAAGGATGGTCTCAATTTTATAAATACACAGTCTATTACAAGAGATTGTTTCAATTGGTGGCATTATAGATTATTAATTTTTTACATTTTTCCAATTTGATGAACATAAATTACTTTTACAATCAGAAACAACTCATGTAATTGAAAAATAACTATGATTTAAGTTCTCTTAGAGTTCCTATATAAAGATATTATGCCAAGAAATATTTTGGTTAAAGAAAATACTGTGACTAAAAGATATGTTTTTATAGAGTTGATCTGGAAAAGAGAAAATTGATGCAGTTAATGGCTGCCCAGGGAGTATAAAGCAAGAGGAAGATACCTGACCCTGTGTTTTAAAAGGTCAACAAATCTGGCATTAATGGAATCAGGGGAAGAAAAGCAATTGTCACAAATCTTCTCAGAGAATGTGTCTGTTCTGTTATTCTTTTGAAATCTAAAAATTGCCACATATTGGGAAAGAAAAATCATTGCCTTTCTTTGTGTTCTTCTTATACATTTGGCTCTGAGGATATGCCTTGTCTCTAATTGCCACCTCATGAACATTCATGCCAGAGTGTCATTATATCTGCAGTTAGAGGAAAGAAAACATTGACATTGTGTCTGTTCATACTTACCTCGTCTCTTCTGTCCTGGCACAGGGGCCCAGTATGCCAGACATTTCATAAGGCTGCAGTGAGATTATGAATAGCAAGGAAAGGCAAACAGCACAATATTTATTTGCATAAGTGGCCTTACTGCTATGAATATGAAACTCAGAATCTTTTATTAACTTAAGCAATAGATAAAGTTGAATAGAGTATAAAATAATAATAGAGTTGTAAACACAAGCCATTGTTATGATGTTTTACATTTAAAAAATTGGCTAGAAACTTATATTTAATTAAGGCTATATCATTATGGTAAAAAGTGTAGTTGAAAACCACAGATTGTGAGCAATAGAAAATAAGGTACTTTGAGCAGTGTTTACTTATACTTTATGGAATTTAGGTTCTTCATAATACTCAGGAGTTCAGAGTGGATTTGCAGTGGGAAAGGAAATGTTCAGTATACAGATAGTAGAATCAGGGAATGATTTTTATTTCAAGGTGAAGAATGGAATAAAGAAAAAACCTTAAAAGGTTTTGTTTATTTTTCTCTCTCTATGGACTCTGAAGGGTCCCTTTTTGTGGCTTATAAGGTTTCCGTCTGAATCTAAATATTCTCACACTGCCTTAGATGCATAGCTGCTCTGAGCTGGTGATCAACTGTCTCAGTTCTTTTCTACAGACTGTGAAATTCACAGAAAACCTTTTCGTAAAGTGAGCTAGTTCTCAGGCACTGACTTTTTCTTTAAGCCAGTGCAATCCGATTCAGTATAAATGTGTGTCGAACACCTAGTGTATACAAGACCTTACAGAGTCTCTGCGTGATTGGAGGACTGATAGCCCCATTCCTTGCCTTTGAAGAGAGTAGTAGGAAAGACAAATGTGTTTATTAATAAAATGTTCCCCACTTATACTCTTTCAGGCATTGGACAAATTTAAATCCCATTCATCTCTTCTACCTGCAGATTCCTCAGCCATGTTAGTTGTCCATCCTTTCCTGTGGTGTCAGGCACACACCTAGCACTGTGGCTTTGTCCAGGGGGAGGATGATGTCCTTACTTTTGTAATGATGTCCAGAATTTCTGCTGTCATGTTGGCTGCTGGACCTGTTTTCAGGGAGACATCAACAATGACTCACTATTGTACTACTTGCATGGACACTTGGAGTTTTTCATTAACCAATAAGTAATTTTGATATTGGAAATATCCATAAAGCCATATGTGATTCTCTAAATGTTTTTTCCATGTTGAATTTATTAGCCTCTTTTGGTTTCTGCTTTTTTTTTTTTTTTTTTTTTTTGGCTTTGTGATAGGGACCAACATAAATATACACATTTTACCCTATTTAGATTTTCCTGTGGATCAGAGTTCTGTGAGCAGTCTTTACTCGTCAAGTATATTCAGACGTAGTTTTTAGATTTTTTAGATTACAGTCTACTTTATTTCTAGTGAAGGAAAGATGGCATTGACCTTATAGGAATTCTGCTCCTGAACCTCAGAGGGAATGTGCATCACATCTGTCTTTGAACCTTACAGCCCAGGTGAATGTTCTACATTTAGATCTTGAAGTGTCACAAATCAGTGTGCCATGGACACCTATGGACAAGAGGCCGAGGTGAAGGTCAGCTGAGTTCTTTCTCTTGTTTAGAGCAGAACAACTTTGAGATGGGCTGTTTGGAGGTAGTTAGTTCCTCATTCTAGAGGAGCCCTGGGAGGAGTTGGGACATCATGACAGGGGGTGGCTGAGGGCATGCATGCAGATACACATCAGTCATATGTTTTCCAGGACCCAGAACAACTCAGCATCTTTGAGCCTGTTCAGACAGAACTGTGAGCTGAGGAAAGCTAAGTTACCCTTTTCTTAACTGTTCTCTAGCGTTTCTCTTCAGGATTTACACAAAGACTTCTGAGGCCAGCCCGCATGTGTAAGATTTCGGACGTTGCCTCCATTTTCCGTTGGGGCAGGACTGGCCATGAAAAAGGAAAAAGAAAGGCAAAACCAGCCCGGTGTATTGATGTCAATTTGGAAGCAGAGCTACCTATTCCCTTTCATCAAGAGAGGGAAAAAGTGTGCTACAAATTGAAGATGATTTAAGAACAACTGGCATTCGTGTAATTTCTACTACAACACCCGAGATCTTTTGTTTTTCTTGAAAAGTTAAAATATCCAAGGGTGGAGGTCATGGTGGAGGGAGGTTAGGAAACACTGCTCTCTTCCCTGTGGATACCCCTTCCTATCTCAGACAGAAGCAGGCCTCACGTGACATGGTGACAGTAGTGGCTGGTGGAGAGATGGTGACCATGCGAGGTTTATTGATTGGCTATGGCTGCTCCCTTTTAGAGGACTCAGAACCTCCTGGGCTAGTATTTGAACTGCCAGTTTGTACCCTTAGATTTTTAGGCCATAACTAGACCACTGGTGAAAAAATTCATTCTCTAACATTAAAAGTCTGTCCTATTTTCAAAGTTTCCAGAAATGGTCTTTCAGTATCTCAGTTTAATGTTGATGAACACTTCATGTCAGGAAATTTAGCTTTAGAGCAAACTCTGATTTCTCACACTTTAGTTCAAAGACAATTTTCTTTGGCTGTCTTCCTCTCTCGGAGTTCCCTTCATAATTTGAAAACCAATATTAAATTGGCTTTCAGTTTTCTCTTCTCCCCAGGTGGCATCATTTCAATTCAGTCACTTGAATTTAGAAGAAAAAGCTAGATGGGAAATTGAAATGAAGTAAATATAAACATTTTTATTTTTTAAGACAAAAATAGATTTTTTTGAAAAAAAGAAATGGTTTCTCAGCTGAAAGTGCCACATTTGAAGTTCAGATCACCCGAAATGAAGTAAAAAGTTTTATGTTAAATTTTCATCACTGCAGAATTAATCAACTGCTGCCCATTCCCCCTTTGGTGAGACCTGGAGTTTACTTGTCTTACAGGCATTATAAATTTTCTTTGTGAATTTGAAAGCATTTTTGTCAGCTGAGAAGATTTAGGAGCTACTGAGAGAAGCAGGATTGGGAAGTAAGGATTTCTTTTGCCAAAACATCAGTTCTCTCTGAAACAGGTATTATTAATCTTTGGGACAGGTATAGACCCCTTTGAAAATCTGATAAAACTTAAGAGCCCTTTCCTAGAAAAATGTGTATAGATACATATAGGAACTATTCTCTACAATTCTATTTAGTGCCTAGACCTCAAATTCTAATCCCTAAACCTAAAATAGGCTGCATTTTAATCAGTGGTGAAAATAAGTCATTTTGTTTTATAAATTTTTATAAAAAGAAAAGTGAATTTTTCTTTTTATAAAAGGGTGAAGTGGTCCTGGCTGGTGGCAGAGTGGATAAGGTGCTGGCCTGTGAACCCAAAGGTTGCTGGTTCAATTCCCAGCCAGGGCACATAACGAGGTTGCAAGACAAGTCTCCAGCCAGGTCTGTAGCTGGAGGCAGGTGAAAGGCAACCATACATTGATGTCCGTCTCCTTCTCTGCCTCTCTCCCTTCCCCCATCTCTGAAAATGATAAATAAAATCTTTAAAAAAAAAAAGGGTTAAGTGAGACAGATTGCTATTGAGGTATAGTTCTCTGTGACATAATTGGATATTTAATTTGATTTAAATTGAAAATGCTTTTTCATTTCTGAAGTATTCCCACCAGAGATCCATAATATCTAATAGAATTTAATTTGCCGAAGTGTCGGGGTTAACCTCCTTTTTACAGTGCAGTGAGCTACATAAAGAAACCTAGACAAGCACCAGGACAATGGGTTCTTTCTTCTCTTGTCTCTGCTACTGGCCAATTGTATGGACCTGCTTAATCGATCACCTTCTTGGGCCTTATCTGTAAAATGCTTTTTTCAAACTTTGTTTCTAGCTTTGTTTTTCTGTATTTAAATTTTTTATCTCCATGGATGTGCTCTTCCAAAATTTAGTGAGCTGTTTCTTTGCATAGCACTTTTATAATCTAGTGGGGCAGCTTGGCAAAAAAAAAAAAGAAACCCAAAAAACAAAAACAAAAAAACCCCACCCAACAACAACCCAAAACAAACAAAAGAGTGGAGGAAAAGCTATAATGAAATGTTAGTGCAAAGGGTTGTGACCACAGTTGCTCATCAAAGCACATGGATCACTTATCCCATCTCAGCCAACTGGGTCCCAAACATTGTACAATAAAATGGAAACTCAGCTCTCTTCCAGCCCATGTTTTACCAAACAGCCAGTTGGGGTACTGCTGCCTGCTGCCAACCGTTAGGCAAAATTCCAGAGGTAAAGGTTTGGTGATAAAGGAAAGGATTTTTTATTTGAGGGTAGTTTCTTAAGCCTATCAGGCGGTAGCTTTAATTAAGCCTATCAATTAAGGTTAAAAACTTTTTTAAAGATTTTATTATTTTTAGAGAGAGGGGAAGGGAGAGAGGCAGAGGAGAGAAACATCAATGTATAGTTGCCTTTCACCTGCCTCCTGCTACAAACCTGGCTGGAGACCTGGCTTCCAACCTGGTTATATGCCCTGACTGGGAATCGAACCAGCAACCTTTGGGTTCGCAGGCTGGTGCCTCATCCACTGTACCATCAGCCTGGGAAGGCTAAACTCTTAACACCTAGGTTCTCCCAGCTTCCTTCTTTTTCCCTGTTATTTTCTGTAGGGTTCTTCATAAACTAAAACAACATAATATGCAAAAGCAACATGATTTTGGAAGAATGGCAGGCTTCTGCCTTAGAGCCTATTCCCTCTAAAACACCCAGATAATAAACCAGCCACCCTTTGCCAGGCCAGCCGGATCCTAGGCTGTGCTTAGAATTAATTCCCATACAAAATACCATCCACTGGAAAATGCAGGCAGCTGCAGCACCATCCAGGCATCCTCGAGGAAGAAGAGCCTGAGAGCCAGCTTGAGAGCCAGAGCCAGAACCAGAGCCTGAGAGCCAGAAAAGCTCAGAAAACCTCCTGAGCCAGAGTCAGCCAGCCCTCTTTTTTTCTTCCTTTAGCTCTGGTGGAATTAAGCTTCTTAGTTAATCCCTTCCTAGACTACTTTCTATTGCCTCAGCAAACTCCTCCTATGTTCCCTCCTACTTCTCCCCAGTGATCTTAATTAGGTTTCTATCACACATTTTAAATATACAGGATGTATGAGAATCCAGATTTCTTAGACGATTTTCGTCATTTCAGTCATACTGCATTAGCAAAATGCCTTAGGAAATGACTTGATTTATAAATAGATATTAAGCTTTACATATATTTCCATGAACAATGTGGGCACCCATAGATTTGAAGTCAGAACAGTTTCCTGCTATCATTGTATTTTAATTTTTTGTACTTTAATTTAATTTTGTGTTGTATTACATTTATCTCATTTCCCCCCCACTGCTTTCCCCTGCTCCACCTTCCCCATCCCTACTCTCCCAGTCAATCCTATATGTTGTCCATGTTCATGGGTCATCCATGCTAGTTCCTTCACTACTCCCTTTCTTTGCCTCTTTCTCCCCCTCCCCCCTCCATTCTGCACAATGAAAGTTTGTTCCTTGTTTCCATGCCTCTGGTTCTTTTACTTGTTTTGTTCATTAGTCTCCTGTATTGGGTGAGATCATATGTTATTTGTCTTTCACTGACTGACTTATTTCATGAAGCATAATACTCTCCAGTTCCATCCAAGGTGGTGCAAAAGTTAGGACTGTCTTCTTTCTTTCTGCTGTGTGGTATTTCAGTGTGTAAATGTACCAAAGTTTTTTGATCCATTCATCCACTGATGGGCACTTAGGCTGTTTCTAGCACTTGACTATTGTAAATAGCACTACTGTGAACATAAGGGTGCATAGGTTCTTTTGAATTGGTGTTTCAGGGTTCTTCAGGTATAATTCTAGCATTGGATTGTTGGATCAAAAGGCAGTTCCATTTTTAGTTTTTTGAGGAAATGCTGTACTGTTTTCCATAGTGGCTGCACCAGCCTGCATTCCAACCAACAGTGCATCAGGGTTCCCATTTCTCCACATCCTCACCAGCACTTGTTTGTTGCTTTGTTAATGATGGCCATTCTGACAGGTGTGAGGTGGTATCTCATTGTAGTTTTAACTTGCATTTCTCTGATGGCTAGTGACAGTGAACATTCTTTCATATGTCCTCCTCAGAGCCGTGTCTGTTCAGGTCCTTTGCCTATTTTATAATTGGGTTGTCTCTCTCCCTGGTATTGAGACATGTAAGTCCTTTATATATTTTGGAGATCAAACCTTTGTCTGAGGTGTCTTTGGCAAATGTGTTGTCCCGTATAGTTGGATCCCTTTTAATTTTGCTGATGTTTTCTTCAGCTGAACAGAAACTTTTCAGTTTGATATAGTCCCATTTATTTATTTGTTCCTTTATTCCCTTTGCCCTTGGAGAAGTATCAGTGAAAATATTGCTGTGTGGGACATCTGAAATTTTACTTCCTATACTTTCCTCTAGGAGTTTTATGGTGTCATGGCTTATGTTTAAATCCCTTATCCATCTTGAGTTTGTTCTGGTGTATAGTGTAGGTTGGTGATTTAGTTTCACTTTTTCACATGTCCTGTCCACTGCTCCCAACACCACTTGTTGAAGAGGCTATTTGCATTCCATTTTATGTTCCTTCCCCCTTTGTTGAATATTAATTAACCATAGAGTCCTGGGTTTATTTCTGGGCTCTGTATTCTGTTCTGTTGATCTATAAGTCTATTCTTATGCCAGTACCAGATTGTTTTGATTACAGTGGCCTTGTAGTATATAGCTTGACACCCAGTATTATCTTGTAGTATAGTTTGATATCCGGTATTATGAATCCTCCAACTTCGTTCTTCTTTCTCAAGATGTCTTTGGCTATTTGTGATCGTTTTTTTGCTCCATATAAATTTTTGAAGTATTTTTTCTAGATCTGAGAGATATGTCACTGGTATTTTATTTGGGATTGCATTGAATCTATAGATAGCTTTGGGTACTATGTACATTTTAGCTATGTTATTTTTTCCCATCCATGAACATGGTATGTGCTTCCAACTTTTTGTATCTTCCTTAGTTTTTTTCTTCAGTGTTCTCTAATTTTCTGAGTATAGGTCTTTTAGTTCCTTGGTTAAATTTATTCCTAAGTACTTTATTTTTCTTGTTACTATGGTAAATGGGATTTGTTTCCTAGCTTTGATCTTTGATGTTTCAAAGGCATATGCAAAAATGCCTTTCATTTTTGAATGTTGGACTTATATCGAGCTATTTTGCTAAATTTGCTTATTAGGTTTTTGGTGGAGTCTTTTGGATTTTGTATGTACACTATCATGCCATCTGCAAATGATGAGTTTTACTTCCCTCTTTCTAATTTGGATGCCTTTGATTTCTTTTTCTTGTCTGATCACTATGGCTAGAACAGAAGTGGAGAGAGTGGACAGCCTTATCTTATTTCTGATCTTAGGGGGAAAGCTTTTAGTTTTTGCCCATTGAGTATGATGTTGGCAGCAGGTTTCTCATATATGGCCTTTATTATGTTGAGGTATGCTCACTCTATTTTTATCTTGCTGAGACCTTTTATCATAAAAGGGTGTATACTTCATCATATGCTTTTTTGGCATCTATTGATATGATCATATGGTTTCTGTATTTCCTTTTATTTATGTGGTATATTATGTTTATTGATTTCTGGATCATGGTGTATGATTTTTTAAATGTATTATTGGATCCGGTTGGCCAATGTTTTGTTGAGAATTTTAGCATCTGTGTTCATCAGAGACTTTGGCCTGTAGTTTTCTTTCTTTATTGTGTATTGGCCTGCTTTTGGGATTAGAATTATATTGGCCTCATAGAAAGAGTTTGGGAGTCTGCCTCCTTCCTGGATTTTTTGGAACAGATTGAGTAGGATAGAAGTTAGTTCTTCCCTAAATGTTTGGTAAAATTTTGCCTATGTAGCCATCCTGTCTGGAGCTCTTGTGCACTGGGAGTTTTTTTGATTACTGCTTTAATTTCTCTAGTTGTTATCAGTCTATTCAGGCTTTCTGCTTCTTCTGGATTTAGTTTTGGTATGTTATACATTTCCAGAAACTTGTCCATCCAGGTTGTCAAATTTCTTGTCATGTAGTTGTGTGTAGTAAATTCTTACAGTCCTTTGTATTTCTGAGGTATCAGTTGTGATTTCACCTCTGTCGTTTCTGATTTTGTTTATTTGGGCCCTGTCTTTTTTTCTTGATGAGTCTGGTTAAAGGCTTGTTAATTTTTTCTCTTTTTTTCAAAGAACCAGCTCATGGATTTGTTGATTCTTTGAATTGTAGTTTTAGTCTCTAAGTCATTTAATTCTGCTCTGATCTTGATTATTTCCATCCCTCTGCTTATTCTGGGCTTTCTTTATTGTTGATCATCTAGTTCTTGTAGCTTTATGGTTAGGTTGTTTGTATAAGCTTCTTCTGTCCTTTTTAGGTAGGCCTGTACTGCTGTGAACTTCCTTCTGAGGACTGCCTTCACTGTGTCCTATAGGTTTTGGACTGTTGTGTATTCATTTTCATTTGTTTCCAGACTTTTTGATTTCTTCTTTGATCTCATTGTTAACCCATTCATTACTTAATAGCATTGTTATTCAGTCTTCATGAATTGGAATGTTTTTGGGGTTTTTTTCCCCTTCAGTTTGGTTTCTAGTTTCAAGCCATTGTGACCTGAGAAGATGCTTGGTATAATTTCAGTTTTCTTGTATTTATGGAGGTTTGTTTTGTGTCCTACATGTGGTCTATCTTTGAGAAAGTTTCATGTGTATTTTGCTTCTTTGGGGTGAGAAATTCTCTATACATCAGTTAAGTCCATTTCAGCTAGAGTGTTGTTCATTGCCACAATATCCTTGTTGTTTTTTTGTTTGGAAGATCTGTCCATTGTTGATAGTAGGGTATTAAAATCCCCTACTATTAGCATGTTGTTGTCCATATCCTCCCTAGAAGTCCTCCAAGATTTTCCTTATATATTTGAGTGTTCCTGTGTTGGATGCATATATGTTTACAAGGGTTCTATCTTCTTGCTGGATTGTTCCCTTAAGTTTTATGAAATGGCCTTCATCATAAAATCTGTTTTGTCTGGTGTATTGCTACCCCAGCCTTGTTTTTCACATCCATTTGCTTGCAATATATTTTTCTTTTTCTTTACTTTCAATCTATGTTGATCTTTTGTTCTGAGGTGGGTCTCTTGAAGACAGCATATATGTGGGTCATGTTTTCTTATCCATTCAGCTACCCTATGTCTTTTGATTGGTGCATTTATCCATTTATATTTAAGGTTATTATCAACAAATACTTATTCATTGACATTTTTCCCCTTTGTACTTGTGTTCTTTTTTGTCTCTCTCTATTTCTTCATCTTTTAAAAGGTGACCCTTTAGCATCACTTGCAATGCTGGTTTGGTGGAGATGTCTTCTTTTAGTCTCCTTTTGCCTGGGAAGCTTCTTATTTCACCTGCCATTTTGAATGAGTACCTTACTGGGTAGAGTATTCTTGGTTGCAGGCCTTTGTTTTCCATTACTTGGAATATTTTTTGCCTTTCCCCCTGACTTGTAGTGCTTCTGTTAAGAAATCAGCTGATAATCTTATTGGAGCACCCTTATATGTTATTAGCTGTTTCTCTCTTGCTGCTTTTAGGATTCTCTCTTTGTCTTTGAAATTTGCCATTTTAATTATGATGTGTTTTGGAGTGGGCCTGTTTGCGTTCATCTTCATTGGGACCCTCTGTGTTTCCCAAACTTGAGTGATGTTTTCACTCATCAAATTAGGGAAGTTTTCTGTTACTTATTTTTCAAAGAAATTTTCTATCCCTTGTTTCTCTTTTCTTTCTGCTATCACTATGATACGGATATTATTGCATTTCATGTTGTCCGGCAGCCCTCTTAAAATCTCTTCATTCTTTTTCAGTCTTTTTTAATTTTCTTGCACTGTCTTGGAATATTTTTCTGTGTTGTCTTCCAGCTTGCTGATCTGATTCTCTGCTTCTTCTAGCCTGCTTTTGATTTTTTCTACTGTGTTCTTCGTTTTGGAAATTGTATTCTTCATTTCCTCCTGTCTCCTACTGATAGATTCTGTTTCCTTTTTAATGCTGGTGTAGTTCTCTAGCATTAACTGTAGCTTTCCTGGAATTGTTTGTAGTTCCCCTGGAGGTTTTTGTAGTTTTCTTTGAGCTGGCTGAGCTCATTGTGCTACTCTATCATCATTATTTTGAATTCCATATCTGATAGTTTGCGTGCCTCTGTGTCATTTGGCGATCTTTCTGGGGATTCCTCCTTTACTTTTGGTGAAGGGCTGTTTCTTTGTCTCTCCATTTTCAGGTATCTCTTTATGTTTGGTTTTGCTTTTTAAATTGGGCTTTTTTTTTAGCGTCTGTCTTTGCGGTATGACCTTCTGTCATGTAGAGGTACACTTTCTTTACTTCCTGGATTCACCTCTTGTGATGTCAGATCATTCCATAGTCTGGGCTCGGTCAGCCTGTTGGAGCCAACCGGAGAGATCCATTGTCTTTGTCTGTGCTCTTCAGTTTTTAATCCAGTTGATCTGTGCTCAGTTATCAGGTGTAGGTAACACTGGGCAGGACTGATTACCTCTGTTGTACATCAATCAGTCTGTGATCAGTGGTCACTTTAGGCACTTCTGAACAAGACCAATTAATTAATTTATAATCCAGTCAATCTGATCAGCTCATGTTCAGACACCACCAGGTGGGACAGATTGATTCAGTTGTAACTCAATGATTCTGTGACCAGGCTCAGGCACTGCTGGACAGGGCAGATTGGTTCCATTGGGAGGGGCTATGCGGAACCTTCAGGCGGAAGCCAGTTGGCCTAATGTAGTCAGCCTGTGGTGTGGGGGATGAGTCAGCACCAGAACTTTGTTGGCTGCTCCCTCATTTCTCTTATTTCTGTGCTCCAAACTCTCCTTAAGTGTCTCTAGTCCACTCTGTGCTCTCTCTGCTCTAGCCCAGGGTACTTACCCTGGGTGCTAATGTATTTTCGTTTGTGGTCATTTTAGTAATTCTCTGTCTCTAGTGCTCTCAGGCTAGCTAACTTCGCAGCTTTTTAGCTTTTCACAGCTGGATGCTGTTTGGCTCTCAGCTGTGTTGCTGTAGGCTGGGAAGCCCAGCTTGGGGTTTAGAACCCACCCTTCTCAGGTGGAGTTCCTGACTCCTTTTCTTTGGTTACTACCATTGGTGGGAGCCTAGTCAGCCCTCTCATGTCTCCGAAATTCCTATCAGTCACTTTGTGATGAAGCTTCCTCTTCTGTTCTGTCCATGGTTATAAGGCTTCTTTCCAGGTGGTGTTTGTTCTGTTGGTTATTCTAGATGATTTTTTCCCCAATTAGGTTGTAATTCCGGATTGGTCCTGGGAGGAGATTGGTGTAGCTCCATTTATCCTTCACCACCTTGGTCCCCCCCTTGTCATTATATTTTATAAGAAGTTATATCTTACCCAAGTTCAGTCCAGATAGTTGGATAATTTAGCTAGATTGCTGAGTTTTGTCTGCTTTGTACAATACTTAAAATATTTGATTCTACCCCAATATATTGAGGTTAAAATGAGAGATCAGTGATTCCATGGGTCTGAGTGGATTTGAGCCTAGAATCAGACTTGCATTGATTGCTTTCTAGTCTAATGGCTGTCAAGAGAAAAGGCTCAAAGAGCTGAGTGAAATGTAAAATCAAGTTTACCTTAAAATTAGAGTAATGAATGTAATACCCACGTTAAGAATGCCTTCCAATTCAGCCCTGGCCAATGTAGCTCAGCTAGTTGGAGCAGTGTCCTGTAACCAAAAGGATTCCCATTCAGTGCACATGCCTGGGCTCCATGAATGATCCCAATCCCTGTGCATGGATATGGGGAGGCCACTGATCAATGCTTCTATCTCACATTGATGTTTCTCTCTCTTCCCCTTTCCCTTCCTCTTTCTCTAAAAGCAACATATCCTTGGGTGAGGATAATTAAAAAAAAAAAGAAAGAAAGAAAGAGAAAGAATGCCTTCTGGTTCAGCAGGTTTCATGGTTGCCTCACAAAGTCCTGGTCATTTTACATTTTGAACCAAGTGAAAAATCTTTATCTTTTTTAGTGGTTGAAGCTATATATTTTGGAAAATATGTTATTAATGATCATTAGCCTAGAATAGCACCTGATGACGTGTTTCCCTCGTGTCACCACACCACCTGCATCATGATACATTTTCTGTACCTTCTTGGCCCAAGTAGAGTTTGTTAACATGTGTCACAGCTTTGAAAAACAATTATGTCTATAGTTTTCATTGGTGCCATTGGGGAGAAGGAACTCAAGCACATGTCATTCATTTGCCTTCCATTTCTGCAGTGTGATGACATACGTCAGCTTTTGCATTTGTTTTATGTGAAGCCGATGAACCGAATCTCCACACGTGGAAAAGACCCTACACTTTTGCAGGAGCAGCATGAAAAATCACTTTCTTTTTTCATTGTTCATAGGGGCAAAAGGTGGTCAGATTGGGTAAAGACAGGTTTAGATAAATGCTGAAGGCTTCTGGTAGCAGGAGAGAGGGCTGTGTTTGGAACATGGCAACAATTATTCATGCTTTTCACGGTATGCCTTTCATCACTGCAATTAACTTCTTGTCTGCAAGTGTTTGGATACAGAATCTGTGGTTGTCATGCAGTCAGTGTCAGAATCGTTCAACACTGTGCTCACTTTTGTGCTTGAGTACACTTATTGATGAGCACACAGGTGTTAAATTAGATTGGGTTCCATCCATTGTATGAAGTCACCAGGCACCAACTAATCCTCATCTTGCTAAGGTTTATGAAGTTTAGGTTACAGAAAAATGAGGAATAATTAGGTAGTTGCAATCAAATAGGAATGATAAAGATTCATTTAATTAAAAATTTTTCCATCACATTTTACCTAAGGGAAAAAATAAAGCAACTTTTGATAGCAAATAGACATTCAGGTAAGACATACATTTTATATAACAATGCCTTTGACTTTCATTTACTTCTATTGTATTAACATAATTTGTACATATTCAACATCTAAACTCCTTTTCTCCCCAAATCAGAAAATCATAGGTGAAATTGTTCTTCAGGAGTTATGTTTAAATGCAAATTAGAAAGAAAACCTCAGAAATTCATGAGCATTTCTGCTCCTTGGGGTGTCTCGGGCTCTCTGGCTCCTGGCTCAGGACAGAGCTCTGGTTACTGAAACAGCTCATTATCGCTTGCGTTTCAGAAGAAGAACCCTCTGTGGGAATGCCTGCCCCAGGGCAGGGCACAGCAAAGGGCCCCCTTATAAGCAGGCAAACTAATTAAAATAACAGCTGCAGAGACAGAATGGAAATTGAAGACCTGTACCTATAATAATAATTTTTCATTAAAGTTCTCATAAAAAAAAACAAAAACAAACAAAAACAGAAGACACTACCTACAAAGGGGAAAATACTGAGAATTAGAATTAGGCAATTAAGGCTTATGCAATATAATTCTGTATACCTAAGTTGAAATGTTGAGCATTATTCCAGTGGACCTGAAAGCATGATTATAATTTGATGTTGCACAAATTTGGGGATATCAAACTTAGGAGAAAGTTGGGTCCATTTAAGTGATTTTTTTCCCCCTCTGTGCATAAAATAGGATAAAAATATAACTGTCTGTATTAGGTGCCAGTCTGAATCTATGGGTAAAAAACATTCAGGAAGCATTCTGAATCAATGTAGATTGTGGGAGAACATAGCCAGGAGAAAAACTTGCTTATCTGCTCTCATTTCCCACCTCACTTAAAACAGTATCAACAGAAGAGAAGTCCAAGGACTTATGCTTTCCCTCCTCACATCAAATCTCAGCAAAGAAGTGTTTTTCTAAAAAGCTGTATTTGTGCTGTAATAATAAAACACAGGACCTGAGTTAGTGACAGGTAAGTGGTTCTAGCAAATGTCAAGAACAGCTTTACCTACATTGAACACTCAGCATAGAGAAGCTAAGGGTCATGTGAATCTAGGACTTGGAAAATTGTGTAAAGTGTATCAGAAAAGCATTATCATGGGTTGTTTTGCAGTCCATTCTGATCAGATCAAATATGTCAAAAAGCATTCTGTCTCACTAAATAAAATCACTTAAGGAGAGGAGCTTGTCCAATTATATATACTTAGCCTTCTGTACGTGTATCATGGTATTGCTTTGTTATTCTCTGTCCTTTCTAGCTTGAGGTAAATTCTTTGTACCACTTATGACTATCTGAAATTACCTTACTTATTTTCTGGTTTATTGCTTGCCTCCTCAATATATTAAGGACTGTGTCTATCTTATTCATTGCTGTTTCCTGGGTACCTCCAGCAGTGATGAGCATGCTGTGAAGGGCCAATAACTTGAATGAATGAAAATATCATCCGCAATAACAAGTAAGGTAATATGGATAGTCCGTGAAACTGTGTGGTGTTGCTGTTTGTCTTTATCTGACAACTCTACCTTTGCGATTCCTGAAATTATAAGAAAGGGCATTCCCTGAAGCTTACCTTAATCAAGAGTTAACCAACTATTACAGATCTGGATGTCGGTGATTTCCTTGAACTTACGCCTGTCCAGATCTTCTTGTGAACAGATCTTGTGGCTCCCCTGTGGCCTCTAGTGTCTGAGGATAGACACATGAATGACTGTGAGGCCAGCCTGTGTCTCTTGAGCCTGACATATTGCTTGTGGCAGCTGCACTAGACCCTCATTGACCCCAGCCCCAGGGTTTGGGTTTTATTCTGGGTGATACCCAGTATTATAGTCCTATGCTGTCAGTGCTCAGTGGACTTACTGGAACCATGTCCCCTGGCAGATGGTCAGCTGATCCTAAGCGGGAAGATTTTTATCCTACAGGGAAGGACACTGGCTTGATATGGATCTCATTTGAGTTGTTTCACCTGTTAATGGATTTAGGCTTACTTTGTTTTTTACAATAAACAGATGAGTCAGATTCATTTGGCTTTCTTCTCATGATTTAGACAGCGGAAGCTGAATTGTTGTTTTGTTTTCCTATAAAATTTTGTTAACTAGGCCTTAAGATATGTTTCCAGATCAATCATACTGAGCTGAAACCTCCAAATAATGTGTTGACTTTTGTTGCTCATATTTTTGTTTGGCCTTGGGCCTGACTCCCCCATGTAGAGCTAGATGATGGCATTATTTAAACCAAAATGGACTTCAAATTATAGTTTTATAATTATATTACCCTGGTTAGAATTTTCAGTACAAAATGGATCAAACAGTACATGCTTAGTGAGGACTACCCAGTGTGGATCACACAAAATAAATTTAAGACATTTAAAAAAACATACACATATGTAATTTTTCAAGGAACTTTCAGCCTTGAGGGGAGAAGTGACATTTATGTTTAGGAGTAGAGAGTTTTAGTTTTTGGTTAGTTGGAAATAAATTTTACTTATATTATGAAGGGGTTGAAAGCCAGCCAGAAGAGTTTGGATGTTTTCCTAGGAGGAGTGGGAACAATAATCAGTTTAGGAAATAGGAAGAGAGTGTTATAGAAGTTAAATCTCAGGGTAGCAGAATGGGTAGAGGAGGGAGAAATTAGAAATGTTTGGATTAGGACACTGTGAAGGCCTAGGCTGCAAGAGTGGAGAAGAATGGATGAGAACAGAGAGAATGAACTTGTGGGACATCTCAAAGGAAAGCTCTAGGACCTGGACATGGACCATCTGCTGACATGAAGAGAAAACAAATTAGAGAAGCCATTGGTCCTGTGACTTAATGGAAAGGTCTCCTTAGTAGGAGAATTGATATGACAGTATATTAGGTACTAATAGCATTCTATAGATGTAAAAACGACTCAATCATTAAAACTACTCTCTGGACCAGGCAGAGAAGATATTTGACTCTTATGTTATAGCTATGTAGGTGTGGATAAATCTTAGGAAATAAAAGGTACATGGTGAATAAAATTGGAGAAGCTGGCTTATAGCATAAGTTCAATGGGACCTGGTCTAAAATTAATTAATTCTGCCCTGGATATGTTGGATTTGAGTTAATATTAGAAAATCCAAGTGTAATGCTGAGGAAGCAGTTGAAGATACAAGATAGGTGGTTAAAATGGAAGTCCTAGATATGATCATTAAACCAATAAAACAATAATTGAATCTCTTTGGGAAGAGATTTAGAGAAAAAAGAGTAGGGGGCTAAGAACCTGGCTCTGGAGACCCTGTGTCACTGAAGGCAGCAGAAGACCTCAACAGAGAGTGGCTGCAAGAGGAAGAGAAAAGGATGTGTGCAGTGTCTTCTAAGTGAAGAAAAGGGAACATGGCATTAAGGAGAGGGGCAGGGTTCCACAGTGTCAGATGCTTTTTGAAGTTGTGAAGAAGGCTCATTTCTATGGCCAAAGGAAGGTCATTGTTGACTTTTGTCAGCATAGTAAAAACAGAAAAAACATTTGGTAGCAACCTAAGTCAGGTGGTGGAAGATTTCAAAGTGAATAGGTAGGTGGGTGATAATGAAATAGAGATTTTAATTCTAAATCAAGTTTAATGATGGTGGGAGGAAGTGAGGGAAGGAGAGAGAGAGATGAGGATGATGAGGGCAGAAGGAGGAGGAGGAAAGGAGATGGCTGGCTTCTAGCAAAACAACAGGATCAATCAGTGGATTTTCAAGCTGTGGAAGATCTGTGGTTGTTGAAAGGGTCAGGGAAGGAGAGGCTGGCAGGAGAGAGGCAAGATGACAGAGAAGGAAGGAAAGGGCTGTGTTCTCCATCCAGGTGGGTGTGCTCTGGGTCCCAGGATTACCCCAGGGAAGAAGGGGCATTTCTTCTTTCATGTCTGTGAGATGTCTGCATTTTGTTGTTAGCTATAGAGAAAATGTCCCAAAGAAAACCATAGAGCCCATCTTTTCATTCCCTGGCTTTTGCTATTTTTCCCTTTTCATCTTTTATCAGAAAATTTCTTTACCTCTCACAGAGAAGATGTACCATTTGTATGCTATTATATGATATTATGCTTCTTTTCAGTCCAAAGGGCAGTACAAAATTGAGTCTGAGGTATATTTTGTGTTTCTTAGGAGGAAAATGTTATATAAATGCATGGTGTTATTGTGATGATAATGTGTAAAATTTCAACGATCCTAATTGTTAAAGATGATAAATAGATATTCAGGCTTATAAATACTAAAATTATTTTATTTGGTAAGTATTTATTAATTTTTAAGTGTGGACCTAAATGATCTGAAAAAAGTGTGGGTTTCGTGTTAATAACTTTCTGTTAACAACAGCCTGCTTTTATAGTAAAAGAAAGAAAAAAGGTTTTAAGCTGCCTGCATATGCAACTGGAGTTATCCAAACATGGATCTTTCTACCTATTAGTATATTTTGTTCCAGGCAGTGAGGTCATTAGTTACCTAAAGAGAAAATGAATGTCAGCATTATCTCTGAAGAGGTTAGAAGGAGTGGAGGACTGTGTGGCTGGACATCCATAGGGAATCTTGAACAGGAGATAAGGAGATACGGACTGTACAGCTAAGCAGTGCTTCTTGTTCATCTCCTCACCTTTGTACCCTAGCAAAGGGGAGAACAAAAACCAGAACACTGCTCCTGCCCTCCATTCCTTCTTTGGATTTTAGGAAGACAGAGTGCAGGGCAGAAAGCAGTTTAGTCGGTCTAACTCTGGAGCCTGCATTCTTTCTACAGTCACCTCCCTTTTGCGTCATTTTCATATCTTCTCAGTTATGTGATTCTCTTCTGTTGCAATGGCACATTGTTAAATGCTGCTACATAATTAAGGGGATATGGCTTCATCTTTCTTAGGAGTGAGGAGCAAAGAGGGAGGGAAAAGTAAAAGGCTGCTAAAGGAAGGCCAGTGGAAAAATTGTATGAAGTCTCCATGTAGCCAAAAGTGGTTGTGGCTTCCCAGATGTATTTGATGACAAACCAGACTTCCTCTAGGTCACTTATTTTCTTGCTTGTACTTCCTACTTATCTATTACTTATAGATGTTAAGGGCATTCCTGTTCCTGGTTCCTTGATATTACTGCATGCTAGTTTATTCCAAGGAGTGGAAGCCATTGCAACTCCAAGTTGTACCAAACAAGAAATGTCAACTAAATTATCTTTAATGAAATAATTTTTCTTTTTTAATCACAGGCTCAATCAAAGGGGGAAAAAAGATTTTCTTTAATTACAGGCACTTGGAACACCCAACCTGGGTTGGTTCAGTGTTCTTTCATCTTGCAAGATGTGACAGAATAGGCATTCTTACCTCTGTAAATGCTTATGGTTTGGGGATAATTAAATTGGGTTAGAGAAACAACATGAAGGAAATACATGGTTGAAAGAAAAATAGACTCTCCATTAGTTAAGAGCAATAAGAGGTTTAAAAAACTGGTAGAAAAGAAGTGGCTAGTTTGCCATGTTTGGCACATGTGAGACACAGAAGTATGGGGCCAGAAGAACACACAGGCCTGCATATAAAGGTTGTGTAACCATTAAGAAGGACTAGTTCATTTCTAATGGAGGATCAGGAAAGGAGCTTCTCTGCTGAGTGGCCTTGAGAGCAGGATGAGGGTGGGGACATTTGAGGTTAAGGGAATATAAGGAAAACTCAGATGGAAATGTATAGGCACATATTATTGTTTTCAGAAAACACAGGTGACCTGTGTTTTGGACCTTGTTCCTTAGAAAATGATGAGCTACTGAGGCAGACTGGGTGTAAAAGGCTATATTTTAAGGGATAGAATCCAGTGCCCATATGTAATGAAAGACAGAAGTCAGGGGACCAGTTTGAGAACTATGACAGTAGGCTAGGCACACACTGGTGATGGCTTGAATAAACCTATGGTATCTTTGAGTTGAATGACAAGAAATAATACAGAGAGATTCTGCTTGCCACTTTCCATAGTGTAGCTACTCCAGCCAGAGCTGATTTTATTATCCTAGATGGTGTCACTGAATGTGGAGTTAAGAAAAGATACACAGTACGTCAGTGTACTTGCTTTTTGGGGCCAGCTTCTACTCTGTTCAGTGGAGAAAGATGCTAGGTCCAGTTTTGAATGGTTTGACTTTAACGCATTGGTGGAACAACCACGTGGAAAAAGCCTAGAAGGCATTGGAGACATATTTATATCTGGCACTTAGAAGGGGCAAGGCACGATAGGGGGATTGAAGTCAGCGGCATTAAAGTAGGAGCACAAGGCAAGGGAAAGTGACTGGAGAGGGAAGGAGGGAGAGCAATAGAATTTACAGAAGGGACTTGGAATGGAACCTGGGGGAATCCCTAGGTATAGGGAATGAGCTATGGAAAATTAAAAGGAGGGACTAGGGAAGAGAAAATAGTGGAAAGGGTGGGGTGAGAATGGGGAGAAGTCAAGCTAGCAGGACCTAAGAGAGTAGAAAGTTTAAGCAGCAGAATGATGTCATCAGTGGTAGGATGTTTTGACTTCCAGTGTTTTAATCAGAATTGACCCACCATAAATGATTTTCATGAAGTTCATAAGGGAATATCATTAAGCCAATTTAATTCCTTCCCATAATCAATTTTCCATGGAGTGCTGTTAATATGTTTTTAATTTTTTCTGTTTTCATATTTATCTTAATGAAGTTATTTAAATCAGGATTGATTATTCTCTTCATAAATATCATGATGAAGATTGAATTTCTCAATAACTTTAAAATCTCTGGTGAGCCCTGGATGGTGGCTCAGTGGATAGGCGCCAGCCTGCGAACCCAAAGGTTGTTGGTTTGATTCCCAGTCAGGGCACATAACCAGGTTGCAAAGCCAGGTCTCCAGCTAGGCCCCCAGCTGGAGGCAGGTGCAAGGCAGCCATACATTGATGCTTCTATCCCTTTTTTCCTCCCTCCTTCCCTGCCCTTCTCTCTAAAAATAATAAATAAAATCTTTAAAAAAATAAAATAAATAAAATCTCTGTTGAATTACTGATTATTTTGGTACTGATTATATATCCTTTGCCATTCATTTTCTTCTGAGGCCATCATTTCTGGGTCCAGTTTCCCTGAGACTTCTAAAAATGTATTATCATTAACAGCATGTTAATATTTTAGGCATGTTTCATTTATATAAATTCTGTGACCATTATAGCCATGTTGTTTTACTTTATCTTTAAGTACTATTAAATTATGCTCATCTAAGATAGTTACTTTTTCCTGATAGCTAACCTGCACACAGAGCTTTAAGAGACAAACTGGAATCCTAATGGCAGAAGATGAAGTGGTTTGGAAAGGTCTTTTTCTAGTCTTCCATATTATAAACTTAAAGCAGTTAGCTAATAAAAGTCTTAATGTCTAGGATTGGGAAAAACTAATTTATTTTCCTCTATTACAATAGTAATTTTAAAATCTTGAATTTCCATAGTGCGTTAAAGTAAGCAAAATCAAATTATTTCATTTGCTAGTCAAAATAATAAAAATCTCATGTGTGTTTCTATTGGTTATATGGCAGTTTCTTTGTTTCTGTCTTTCCCTTTCTTTTTAGGGTTTATTTTTTAAAATATATTTTATTGATTATGTTATTACAGTTGTCCACATTTTTGCTTTTTGCCCCCTGCCTGGCACTCCCATTACCTCCAGCAGTCCCCTCCCCATTTAGTTCAGATCTGTGGGTCATGCATATAAGTTCTTTAGTTACTCCATTTCCTATACTGGTCTTTTAGCATGCCCCATCTTATGTACCTACTAGTCTGTGCTGCTTAATTCCTGCACCTTTTCCCTCATTCTGCCTAGGTCTTTTTTATGCTGTTGAAATACTCAATGAGTCCTTGAAGCATCCTGATACCCAGTGTTTTGAACTCTGCATCTGATAGGTTGCTCATCTCCATTTTATTTATTTCTGAGATTTTGTTCTGTTCTTTCATTTGGGCCATATTTTGGCTCCTCATTTTGGCAGCCTCCCTGTGAGTGTTTCTTTGTATTAGCTAGAACTGCTTTGACTCTCTATCTTAGTAGCATGGCCTATTGTAAAAAAGTGTATCATTAAGTTGTACAGAGTGGAGCCTTAGGTAATTGCCAGGGTAGAGCAACCTGTGTCACTGCTGTGTTGCTCTGTGAGAAGCAGGGCTCAGAGAGGGGACAATACTGCTACCTGGCCTCTGGAGTTTTCCCTAGGAGGAAGCTGCCTCCTGGCACTCTGTCCTGTTGGCAGTCACTTTACTTTCTTCCTGTATGCCATTGGTGGTGCCCTTCCACCTGTTGCCCTGGTGCTGAATTTCAGAGGGCGAACATGGCCTTTATTTAGATAGGTAGTTTCAGTCAGATTACAGTTTACTAGGTCTAGCATTCATACTAATTTTTTAAAAAGTTATTTATGTATTTCATCTTTCATTCATTTTGTGCTATTCACAAAGTGGAAATCTGAGGGAACAATCTTAAGCTCTCATTTTGGGTGAGTCTAACTAACACCTGAAGAACCAACTACCCATGACATGCTTTTGTTCATAATATAAGATCCTAAAGATTAATGATTGGGTTAAATTACATTTAGCACCCACAGATGTGTTTTTTTTTTTCTGTTTTTTTTTTTAAGATTTTATTTCATTATTTTTTTAGAAAGAGGGGAAGGGAGAGAGGCAGCGAGGGAGAGAGACATCAATGTATGGTTGCGTTTCACCTGTCTCCAGCCACAGACCTGACTGGAGACCTGGTTTGCAACCTGGTTATGTGCCCTGGCTGGGGAATCGAACCTGCGACCTTTGGGTTCGCAGGCCGGCGCCTTAACCACTGTGCTACCAGCCAGGGCAACAGATGTTTTAATTACATTTTTATCTGGAGGTCATTGTAGATTTACATACAGTTGTGAGAAATAATACAAAGAGATCCTGTGTACTTTTTACCCATTCCCCTCCAGTAGTAACATCTTGCAACACTAGGATACAATATCACAAGCAGAATATTGACATTTTCACAATTAAGATACAGAAAGCTCCATTACTAGGATCCCTCCTATTGTCCTGGCATCCCAAAAATAAATTATCCTTGGTCATGGTTCATAATTCTTTTTATATACTGCTAGAATTGATGTACTAATACTTTATTTAGTATTTTTGCATCTAATATTTGAAGCCTTTCCCCTTTTCTAATGTAGGTACTTAGTACTGCAAATTTCCCTCTCAGCACTATTCTTTTTCTGTTTTGCTGCATGCCACATATTTTGTCATATTTATTCCATTTTATGGATTTTTAATTCCCTTTGAGATATCTTCTTGAACTGTGGCATGTGTAGAAGTATGTTAATTTACAAGAATTTGGAAATTGTCCTCTTCTCTTTCTGTTATTTATTTCTAGTACAATTTCATTATGGTCTATGTATCACTTCAGTTCTTTTAAATTTGAAGTTTGTTTTATGGCTCAGGAAATGCTGTATCTTGATAAATGTTCCATGGACACTTGAAAAAATTTAAATGTGTATTCTGTAATTAAGGGGGGTTTTCTACATGTGTCAGTTAGGCCTTGGTATATATAATGTCCAGCTCTTCTGTATCTTCATTGATTTTCTGTCTAGTAGTTTCAACTATTGCTACAAGTAGGGTAATTAAGTCCCAAGCTATAATTATGGATTCATCTGTTTCTTATTTCAGCTCTATAAGTTTTTGTTTCATGCATTTAAAGGCATTTTGTGGTTGTTCGGTGCATATACTTTGAGGGTTCTAATGTGTTCTCATTAGATTGATTGTTTTATAATAGTCTCTAGGACTTTTCTTTTAGGTCTGGCATTAATATAGTCATACATCTGCCATTTTTAATTGATGTTTGCTTGGTATATCCTTTCCCATTATTTTATTTCATTCTAGCTATGGTGTGGTACATGAAGTGAGACTCTTGTAAACAGCATATTGTTGGATCATATTATTTTATCCAGTCTGGCAATCTGTATCCTAATTGGCTTATATAGACAATTCACATTTAAGGTAATTATTGACATACTTGGATCTCTCATTTTATTTGGTTTTTTGTTTGTGTGTGTGTGTGTGTGTGTGTGTGTGTGTGTTTTACTGTTCCTCATTCCTCTGTTTTTCTCTTATTTTTCTGTGGATTATGTGAGTATTCTGTGCTGCTTTATTTATAAATTTTTAAAAGCCCATCTCTTTGTATAGTTTTCTCAGTGGTACCTCTATTACAATAAACAAAGGAAACTTATAATCTACTGGTGATAATATTTTACAATTTCTAAGGGACAGGTAGAACATTGCTTCCATTTAGGTATTTTTACCCTTCTCTCTCTTCAAATCAAATTGTTTTAGGTATTCCCTCCGTATACATTGTGCACCATATCAGAGGCTGTAATAAATTTTACTTCAACCAACAGTTTTACCTGTTCTGATGTAAAGAAGTTACATCAGAGGCTTTTTTCTTTCTTTCCTTTTTTTATTTTTAAAGATTTTATTCATTATTTTTAGAGAGAGGGAAAGGAAGAGAGGCAGAGAGGGAGAGAAACATCAATGTTTGGTTGCCTTTCACCTGCCTCTGGCTATGGACCTGACTGGAGACCTGGCTTGCAAACTGGTTATGTGCCCTCGCTAGGAATTGAAGCAGCAGCCTTTGGGTTCACAGGCCGGCGCCTTATTCACTATGCCACCAGCCAGGGCTCCAGGCTTTTTTCTATTGCTTCCTTCCCTGTTTAGAGAAATTCCTTTAGCCACTTTGGTTGGTTTGCCAACATAGATCCTCTTCATTTTCCCTCATCAGAGAATGTTTTCTGTTTCTCCCTTCATTTTTTAATAGTATTGCTGCCAGATAGAGAATTTATAGTTGACAGTTCTTTTCTCTCAGTATTTGAAAAATGATGTGACATTTCCTCATAACCATCATGGTTTCAGATGAGAAATACAATTTTATATGAATTATTATTCCTTTGTAAGTAATGCATCTTTTCTTTCTAGCTCCTTTCAAGTTCTTATGTCTTTAATTTTGGGAGGGATTATTGTTTTTTAAGTATATTTTATTGATTATGCTATTACAGTTGTCCCAGTTATTTTCCCCTTTGCCCCCTCTGCCCAATAACCTTCTTCCCTCCAGCAGTCTGTCCCCTTAGGTCACATCCATGGGTTGTGCATATAAGGCCTTCAGCTTCTCCATTGTCTTTACTAATTCTAACATGCCCCTGTCTACTTTGTACCTACCAATTATGCTTCTTAATCCCTGTACCTTTTCCCCATTCTCTCCCTTCCCTTTCCTTCTGTATAATCTTCATATCTATGATTCTGTTCCTGTTCTAGTTGTTTGCTTTTTTTTAAAAAGATTTTATCTATTATTTTTAAAGAGAGGAAAAGGGAGAGAGGCAGAGAGGGAGAGAAACATCAATGTATGGTTGCCTTTCACCTGCCTCCAGCTATGGGACCTGACTGGAGACCTGGCTTGCCACCTAATTATGTGCCCTGGCTGGGAATCAAACCAGTGACCTTTGGGGTCACAGGCCAGTGCGTTATCCACTGTGCCACCAGCCAGGGGTTGTTTTTGTTTTTTACATTCATTTGTTGATAGTTGTGAATTTGTTGTCATTTTAATGTTCATAGTTTTTATCTTTTTTTCTTAAATAAGTCCCTTTAACATTTCATATAATAAGGGCTTGGTGATGATGAATTCCTTAGCTTTACCTTGTCCGGGAAGCACTTTATCTGCCCTTCCATTCTAAATGATAGCTTTGCTGCATAGAGTAATCTCAGTTGTAGGTCTTTGCTTTTCATCACTTTGCATACTTCTTGGTAGGCCCTTCTTCCTTGCAAAGTTTTTTTCTGAGAAATCAGCTGATAGTCTTATAAGAAGTCCTTTGTAGGTAACTCTCTTCTTTCTCTTGCTGTTTTTAATATTCTCTCTTTATCTTTAAACTTTGGCATTTTAATTATGATGTGTCTTGGTGTGGTCTTCTTTGGGTCCAACTTGTTTGGGACTCTGTGCTTCCTGGATTTGTACGTCTACTTCCTTCACTGAGTAAGGGAAGTTTCCTTTCATTTTTTCAAATACATTTTCAATTTCTTGCTCTTCCTTTTCTCCCTCTGGCATTTCTAAGATTTGGATGTTGGAACTTTTAAAGATGCCCCAGAGTCTTCTTAAACTCCCATCATTTTAAAAAATTCTTGCTTCTTTATTTTGTTCTGGTTAAATGTTTATTTCTTTTTCATATTTTAAGTTATTGATTTGAATCCCAGCTTCCTTTCCTTCACCGCTGGTTTTCTGTGAATTTTTCTTTTCCATTTTTTAAATTATATTTTATTGATTATGGTGTTACAGTTGTCCCAATTTCTTTTCCCTTTGCTCCCCTATGCCCAGGAAACCCTTCCCTCCAGCAATCCCATCTCCCTTAGTTCATGTCCATGGGTCATGTATATAAGTTCCTTGGCTTCACCCTTTCGTGTATTATTCTTAACTTCCCCATCTATCTTGTACCCACTAATTATGTTTCCTAATTGTTGCACCATTTCCCCTTTATGTCACCTTTACGTAACCTTCATTTCTTCCATTATGCATTTGCCGCACTCTCAGCATCCTTATCACTAGTGTTTTTAACTCTGCTACTGGTATGTTGTCTTTCGCTCTTCCTCCTCTTCTTCCTCCTCCTCTTCTTCTTCTTCTTCTTCTTCTTTTTAAAGATTTTATTTCATTATTTTTAGAAAGAGGGGAAGGGAGAGAGGCAGAGAGGGGGAGAGACATCAATATATGGTTGCTTTTCACCTGCCTCCAGCCACAGAGCTGACTGGAGACCTGGCTTGCAACCTGGTTATGTGCCCTGGCTGGGGAATTGAACCTGCGACCTTTGGGTTCGCAGGCCGGCACCTTACCCACTGTGCTACCAGCCAGGGCCTTCTTCTTCTTTTTAAGATTTTATTTGTTATTTCCAGGGGAAGGGAGAGAGGCAGAGAGGGAGAGAAACATCAATGTATGGTTGCCTTTAACCTGCCTCCAGCTACGGACCTGGCTGGAGACCTGGCTGGCAACCTGGTTATGTATCCTGGCTGGGGAATCGAACCAGCAACCTTTGGGTTCTCAGGCTGGTGCCTTATCCACTGTGCTACCAGCCAGGGACTCTGTCTTCTTTTTGCTTAGTTCTTTTTCTGGAGTTTTGATCTGTTCTTTCATTTGGGCCATATTCTTTGTCTTCTCAATTTGACAGCCTCCCTGTGTTTGTTTCTGTGTATTAGGTAGAACAACTGCACCTATTACCTTTTAAGGGGCAAAACCTTTTAAAGGGTGAAGCCTTAGGTATTCATCAGTGTTAGGTGACTCTTTTCACCAAAACGGACCCATTTCACCACGTTGTGGTGCTCTGTCGGGGAGGGGTTTGAGAGTAAATAATGCCACTTGCTCAGTACTAGTCTGTTTTCCAGTCACTTCCCCTACTTCCTATATGTGACTGGAACTCCTCTAGATGTTGCCCTGGTGATGGTTCCCAGACGGTGGGTTTGCATGTGTTCTAGGACCATCGCGGCCCTCTGAATGGACTCTTCTGAGAGACAGGCAGTTTCTACCACTGTCCCAGCCACCACTGGTTTTTCACAGCCAGAAGCTATGAGGCTTTATTTTGTGGTGCTGGAACTATGAGCTGTGTAGTCTTGCCTGGGGCTGGGATCACTTCCCGGTGTCCCTCCTGGCGTTTGTCCACAACACGTGAATGTAGGACCACTCCTTTCCCTGGCTACAGCTGCTGCCTTGCCACTGCCACCTTGCCTCCACCACACTATGCCCTCTCCACCTCAGCCCCCCATCTCCACTTCTCTTACCCATCTGTGTGAATGTCACTTCTTTAAACCCTTGGTTTGTCAGACTTCCATACAGTTCAATTTTCTGGCATTTTTGGTTGTTTTTTGTTTTGGAGGAATTGTAATCCTTCTTATGGTTGTACAAGAGATGAAGCATGTCCACATATGTCTCCATCTTGGCTGGAAGTCCTATGTGTTACATTTTTTAAAGTTTAATTATGATGTGTCATTGTGTTTTTTAAAATGTTGTCTTATTTAGTATTCATTCAGTTTCTTAAATCTGTGCATTTATGTCTTTTACCAAATTTAAGAAGTTTTCAGCCATACTTTATTTTAATACCCTTTCATCCATAATCTTTTTCTCTTTTAGGCACTCTGATGATAAAATATATTAGATTTTTTTTATTGTCTCGAAGGCCTCAGAGACTGTTTATTTTTCCTTTTCTTTCTGTTTTTCCTCTGTTGTTAAGATTGAGTAAGTTCTGTTGATATTTTTTTAAGTTCATTAATTCTGTTATCTATCATCTACACTTTGAGGCTATTTGGTATGTTTATATTCATTATAATATTTTTATTATACAATTTCAATTTGTTCATTTTTATAAGTTGTAGTTTTTCCTGGGGTCTTCTGTTTTTCATTTGTTTCAAGAGATTTTATTGATTATTTAGCATTTTCATGATAGTTGCCTTAAAGTCTTTACTTTATAATTCTCATATCTGATCACTTCAATGTTGGCATCAGTTGACTTATCTTTTTTTCATCCAACCTGGATTTTTCTGGTTCTAGTGTGATGGGTGATTTAAAATTTTTATCTTGGACAGAATGGCTATCAGATTGAGTCTCTCTTTTTAGTTTTAGCACATAGGCTACTTTTGTGTGCAGTAATTATAATGACATTTAACATTCAGAGTCATTATGATGCTATTTTGGTCAGCTTGGCTTATGTTGTGTTCTGGGGCTACTTGATGAGAAGGAAGGAGTTTCTGAAGGCTGGGTCCCCTGGTGCCTGCAGGTCAGGGAAGGGAGTATCTGGTCCATGGGAAGAACAGTGGTGAAGAATGCTTCTTAGGTCAGGAGCTTTTGCGGCAGGATCCCCTTGTATAGTGTATCTGGGGTACAGAGAGCAGTCTCAGGCCTACCAGGGTAGGAGAACATCTCTCTTGGTCAGTTTTTGTCTGTGGGGCCTCTGACTTATTTCTATTACTAGTTCTGCCTTACCTGATGTTGTCTTATTCAGGTTGCAGCAGCAGTGAACCTACCTGACCTGCCTTCTGTTGTTGTGAGTTTTGGGTTGGGTAATACCAGGACTGGGTCACCTTCTTCTTTTGGATGGGGCAATCCTCAGATGCCTATCACTCTGAGGATCTCTGAGCTGAGGGTCTTTAACCAAGCTACTTTACTTTGGCCACCTCTCAGACTTTTCCTTCATGTGCTACTTGTGTTAATTCTAGGGATCATTCTTGTGATTAGAGGGAGGAGCAGGGAGAAATGACCTATATTATCTTGTCCAAACCAGACATTCATAGGTCAGTCTACAACTAGGACATTTTGAGACCTAGTTTGTATAGTCTGTGGAAAATGCAGGCACATAATCTACAGAACCTTTGTGCATCGAGTGGAATGGCCAGTTAGGAATAAAGAACTATAGAAACGACAAAAGTGAAACCACAGCTGTCTCCAGACAAAATGTGATTAATTACCAAGTGAATGACATGGGCAAGAAACACTGGGGACTCAGAGGAATGAAAGATCAATGTGTCCCCTCACCTGACCTGGGCAATTAATCACCACAGTTTTTTTAATGGTCATGACACTCATAGGACATAATCTTCAGATGAAGGAGGCTTCTAGTTGGTAATATGGAACTGATAGCTAGAAAGTAACTTCTTAAAACAAATCACCTTCCCACAAGTCACCTATGCCCGGCTTTGCTGTATATTGAGGTGGTGGGAATCAGGGGAAACAGGTGATGGGCAAAATTTTGGGATAATGGCTTTCAAAATGACTAAAACTCTGAAGGCAGTGACTAGTATGCTGCAGAAAGGTCTGGGTGGCTCTGTGTGACTTCTAGTTTTGAGAAAACAGGCAGCAAGCCCACCATGTGGAGGGGATTGTGACAGTGGGAAAACCAGAAGCACAGAGCTGTGTGGAAGTAGGTCATAGGCTTGGCAGCTTGTCAAGAGAGCTCAGAAGAAAACAGCACAGCATAATGGTGACTGGCAGAAGGTGGAGGTTAGCCAGATCCCAAAGTAATCTATCAGTGTGCTCAGAAGGGGACCTGCAAGTCTCACCTCTTTGATATGTGCTACTGTTAATACCCATTTTGCCTTAGAACCTGCAAGTGTTCCATCCCCAGCTGCTCTAAGCACCTGGTCCTATGTGGAGGGTGCCTGTTCTAGGTGGTATGTGGTGCAAAGGAGGGCAGATGCAGGGGAGGCAGAGATGAAAAATAATGTAACATAGCTGGCAAGGTTGATGTTTTAATAAAAGGTTTGTAATAGGCACAGCACTTGTTAGAAGGGCAAATGTTTCAGGGTTATTATAAGGATAATTGCACTTCATGTATTGTTAATAAAATGGAGTATCCCAGTAGGATAGCTCTGATTTAGTTCATATGGTGCTAGTTATTTTTTAGTAAACATTAAAAAAAAAGAACTGTAATTAGTGATATTAATGAAACATCAGAAAGACTACTTTCTTTCAATAGTTCAGAAAGTGTAAAGTTAAATATGAACAGAAATATAGTTACTGTTATTATTTACAAATAGTTAAACATTTAAAGAACAGTGCTGGGAGAGTGACTTCTTAGATGTTAACAACTCTAGTGCCCATCACAGAAGGAAAGGACTTATTCTTTTCAGTTGTGCCACTCCGTTAAAATCATGGATAGTCTAAGCAAACAAACAATAATAAAACACATAATTTTATTTTGGCTTATTCTGTATAAGTTAAAAATCTCTTTATTCAACAACAAAAATTTTTTTAATCACTAACTCTGTGTCATGTACTCTTCTAAGGACTGGGAATGAAACAATGAACAAACATTAAAAACCCTTGCCCTTGTTTATTCTGTCTAGGACACTGGTGAAATGTGTATGTTTTTCTGCTTGGGTGTGGACGTGATTGGGTGTGGGAGGGAGAAGCCACAAACTGCCAAGTGTCAAGAAGCCAATGTGGAGTTTAAATGAGGGCACATACTGTAAGCTCACATTTGACCTGAGTGGACTGTGGTTACAAATGGTTAGAAAGGAGAAATGTATGACTGATTTTTTACAAAGAAAGAAGTTTATAACCATATTTATTTATGTTATACACTATTTTAAAATATAAATTATTATATTTTGTTTAATTCAACATCCGTTTTTGAGTGTTTACAAGGTTCTGAACTAAAAAGTATTACTTGGAACTGAGGGGTTTTGAGTAAGAATTGTTGTGTTTCATTTCCCTAACTATAAAATGAGAATGTTACAATGATGTGATAAAAATTCTCTTTAAATACAAATGTGTCTTGAAAATATGAATTTGACATAATTCATATTTTATTGCTATCCTTATTATACCATATCAGGCCAAACGTGACTTGTTCCTCCAACCTCATATATTTTATTTTCTACTTCCAACTCCTTGTTCATCTTATTGCTAATAATGAATTCTTTACTTTTTCCTCAAAACAAAACAAAACAAAACAAAACAAAACAAAAAAAACCTCTGGCTTTCAAAACTATCCATCTCCCCAAAATATCCTCTCTGAAACATGAGCTTTTCATTCCACAAGTCCCCACAGTTCTTTCTGCTTCCCCAAGTCTTGCCTCATGTTAGCTGTATCCTAGCCTCTCCCACCTGCATTGTGTACTCCCTAAGAGCAGGGCCTGTCCCACTGATCTTGAATACCCCTCCAGTGACCATCTACAGTGAAGGTGCTCATTAAATATTTATTGAATTGTATTTTATAATAAACCTTGTAATGTTTTGAGGATACCTTTCCCATTCCACCCAATTTTCCAGGCTGTACATCTGCAGGTCCCCTAAGACTCAACATGTCCAAGACTGGTTTTTTTGTTTGTTTGTTTGCTCATGTTTGGACATTGTCTCTTACAGTGTGCCCAGAACTGAAAATAGTGTTCTTATAGGGGCCAAGTACAGCAAAACCACCAATTTTCTTGTTCTAGGAGGAAAAATTACCTACCATCCTGAGAGTCATCTTGTTTTAATTATTGTTAGAATGTCAAGTCAATTAAGAATTCAATGAGTCTAAGTCATGCCGCTTTGCCTTGTGGCCAGTGCCTGCTTTCAAAATCCTACTAATCTGTCTTTGAAGACTTACCTGCCTCCCTTGCTTTAAACACTGAGAATATATCAAACAGCAGGCACAGCTCTGTTTCCACACACTGAGTGGACTTTCCTCTTTGAAATATTTAATGTGCAGACTTTATCACCCATGAATCTGAAGAGCGGGTTTCCTTTTTGCCTGCTACATAATACTTTATCTGAAGGGTCTTTTGAACCTGCATGGTCCTTTTCACACTTCACAGCAGCTTTGGTGACAGTGCTGCCTTTTGAACACCCTCCTGAGGCTGACAATCAGAAAGTTGGTGTTTCTGTGACTCTGTACTATATTTTTCACTTTGTAAAGAAATGTACTAACTCACTTCTGTTTTCTTCTCTCTGTCCTTTCATATCCCCCACACATAAGTGAATGAATATTCTGATTTGACAGGCTGTGGAGGTAAATTTAAGTGAAATATCATACTGGGTTATTGTTCTTTGATTTTAATCTGGTTCTGCATGCAGCCTTAGTGTTAAGCATTACTATCTTTCCTGTAAAAGAGTGATACATTTTTAAAAATAACTCTGGAATGTCCTACCAAATCTTTAGGGATCAACATTTTAATTAAGTAAAGGTACCTCACCTTTAATTAAGGTAGGTGTCTATCTAATAATTGTAGGGACACACATACACAGCCTGTGAATGTGAGGAGCCTGTGCAGTTAGTTCATTCACTATACATACACCCCTTTTCAGATCATGGGCAGCAGGATACATTTTGTCTCTTAACCACATGGTTCTAGTGTAGTGCCTTGCCTTTACTGAACAGCACTCTCAGTTATGTCTGCTGAACCTTTCGTAAATTGTAATTTTCATAGTTACATACTTACAGCATTTTGTTTTATGCTTAACCTACTTTTGCATTATGGTTCTTATGGCATGGAGCTCACATTTCCTCTTCAGTCAAAGGCAACAGTGGTGTCTTATAATATACCATTGAGTTACTTCTTTCCTATTTCATTTCCTACTCTCCTCTCAGAAACTCCTTGCCAAAATTGGAAGCTCCTAGTACCAAACTCTAGATATAATTTGTTGCCTTTAATTCAGTGACACTGAAATGTTCTGTCATGAATAGAAGCAAATTATGAGCACATGTGCCTCTGAAATTTCTTTACTGGCATAATTTTGAATCAAAATTAGGCATATTTAAGGAATGTTGCCAAATCATTTCAATTTCTTTTAATGTAAAATCCAGGCATTGCAGATGAGTGATAACTCCCATATTCACTTAAAGTCAGGTTCTCTAACCATAATTGCTTATAAAAACTAGATATCAGACTTGGTGTTAGTCAGCTTAGGTAAAGTGATGCTGCATGACAAACAGCCCCAATTTAGTGGCTTTCAGTAGAGTGGTTTATATGACATGTCTATTTTGGTTCCATTTCAATTCTGCCTCAGGAAGTAGTTATTCGAAGGCTCAGACTTATTTGTCACATCAGTAAAGGAGGGCATCTGCTTGCCAGCAATGTCTCCCCTGTTGTTCCGATTCCCCACTTTCAGCTCTTTCCTCAGTATGAATACATCATTCAATTCTTCCTTTAATGTCCTGTCGTGTTATCTTTACTTGCTGAGAGTGCCTTTGGAGTAAGACATCTTTTGGACTAAGAGCATCTAAGATGGACAAAAAGAAATATATGAGAAGAAAAGTGAAATACAATTGTATTTTTGAAAGCTGTTCTGTGCACACATACACATGCATGTAGAATTCTCAGATTTACCACTTTGATTTTGCCCGTTGCTGTACCTAAACACACCTCTTTTGACAAAAAGCACTTTCAAGTGGGTAAGAATGTAACCAGTGTAAAAACATTTGAAATCCTAGCCTCCTCCCCCAACCCCACAACAATGTAGAGAAGTTTATTTATGTTTATAGTGGCCTGCATGTGGAGAATTCTCTGGACTCTGAATATGTTGTAAAAAGGCCAAAAGGAGAGATTTTTATACCCATTAAAAACTTAATGTTTCCCTTAGGAACACTGAATGGCTTTATGAAGTGGTGTCTTACTTCCTTAAATGGGGAAACAAACTGGTATAAAAATTTGGCATGAAGCCCTTGCTGGTAGCTCAGTAGAAGGACGCAGCCTGCCAACCCAAAGGTTGCTGGTTCAATTCCCAGTCAGGGTACATAACTAGGTTGCAAGCCAGGTCTCTAGCCAGATCTGTAGCTGGAGGCAGGTAAAAGGCAACCTTACATTGATGTTTCTCTCCCTCTCTGCCTCCATTCCTTCCCCTCTCTCTAAAAATAATAAATAAAATCTTTTTTAAAACTTGGTATGATAATTATTACTAAAGATACGTTCTGTCAGTCTTTCTGCGCAATATTATTTTTGCATTAAAATAAATTTTTTCTTTCAACTCTGCTTGGCCTTGGCTATAAGAGCATTAGATGTGTCTAACGTGAGAAAAAGTCTGTCCTATGGGCATCAGAAATTAGCAAGTACAATAAAGTACTAATTGTTAAAATTCATTTCTGTTTGTTTATGACATACACGTCTTTGAGTTTATGGCAGTGTTACTGATTAAGATGTTAAATAATCATAAGGATTTTTTAAAGTAATTTTCAGTCAAAATATCTTGAGTTCAGAGTAGTAAAGTGTCACAGAAGAAACTTAAGAGTTTTCTGTAAGTTTAATTGCTGCCTTGAAGTAATTATGTCTAGAGGACAAAATACAGTATATATAGTTTATTATCCATGAGTTTATTATTCATTTCTTTTTTTAATAGGAGTGCTGTGCTTTGTACAAGTCAATTATTTTTGATAGTTTCTGTAATTAATATTTAATGATATTTTATTATTCTCATTTTACAACATCACCTTAGTGATACTCAAAGCATTTCTAAACATTGCACTTCCAAGGAGTGTTTTGTATGTGTACACTATGACCTTGTTAACATTTATACAGAGTATCAGGATACACACAAACACACACATACATATACATACATATACATATATATACACACACATATATATGCCAGTATGTATTAGAAAAATATATGAAATCTGCCTTCTCTATATTTATAAGTCAGAATAGCCCTCAAATGTGACTGAAGATATGAAAAATACTTAAGAAATGTCTTCTTTGTATAATTATCAGAATGACAAATTGTTAATTAGGTGGGTTTTGCTTTTTTGGTACCACAGCATTTGAATTTCCCTGCATTTATATAACGCTAAGTGGATATGGAAAGGCATCACTGACACTCTGTTGGTAGGACTTAATCTTTGAGGATTTTAGTTTTTGTGCAATAGTGAGAAAGAATCTACATTGGTTCATCACTCCATTCATGTGCATTCATGCAAAGACCCTGGAAATAGTACATGAAGCAGATTAAGCCATGACCATGGCCAGGCAGCTAAACCCATAAGACAGGCTCTGTTCTTACAAAGTATTTGTTATGTCTTCCCAGTGATTCACTTAGGTATATGTGTGAGAGCTGGATCTCTTACGCCATATACTGTCATCAAAGGAAGCAGGGGGTTGTGGGAGGAGGAATCCAGCTCTTCATGCGGGTCCTTCCACACTATTCTGTCTCTCTCCCTCATGATTGCAGCTCGCTGTGTTCATTCTACAGTTGTTGCCATCTACTCCTTGGCCTCTCATTTTCACATCATTGTCCTGCCTATTTTTCACAACTGGCATTTCCCTCCTGTTCTATATAAAACACAGTCCCAGAAAGGAAATTACGATATAATTTTCTTGGTTCATTGGTTAGCCACTTCAGTGCACAATGAAATAATAAATCTTGATGAATTTGAGAAGTTATAGCTATTACTGATCCTCAATTTTTGAAGGCCTGTACTATGGACATAGAGGTATTTGCAAATTAAATTTATGGTCATTTTTATAAAAAAGAGAAGGGAAATGAACATTTGTGAGTATTTGTGTCAGTTTGTTTTAGATGTTTTATGAAATTGTGTCTTTTTTTTCCCCCCTTTCCTGAGAACAGTTTTTACATTGCTCTGAGAGAGAGAGAGAGAGAGAGACCAATGTGAGAGAGAAGCATTGATTGGTTGCCTCCTATATGCTCCTGGACCAAGGATAAATCTAAAAAACCTAGATATGTGCCCTGACTGGGACACATATCAAACCCTTAACCTTTTGGTTATGGGATGCCACTCCATCCAGCTGAACCACACCAGCCAGAGCTCAAATGTGTGTTAATACATTCATTCCAAAAACCTTGAGTTAGAAAGTCTTATCTCCATTTTTTATATTGGAGGAAAGCAGTCTAGAGATGTCAGATACTTAATATAGAGTCATATAGCTGCCAAGAGGGACAGGCAGCATTTGATGTCTGTTCCTGCTTCCCTACCCCCAAATTACGCAGCCTGTAAACGTGAGGGGACCGTTGAAGTTCTTGCCATACAGACTCCATTTAGATTCTAGGGCCCAGGAGATGTGTACTACCTCTCTGAAGACTCCAGTGTGGATCCCTTTTTTTTTTTTTTTTTTTTTTAATTTTTATTGTTGTTGTATTACATCCATCGCCTTTTTGCTCCCCTCCATCCTCCTCCTCCAGTGTGGAACCTAATGTTGTGAGCACTGATGCTTAAAATTCTCAATAAGGACTCACACGTAGTGCTTACTGGGTACCAGGTTCCGTTTTAAACACGGTGTATTGTCTAACTTAGTCCTCTGCTGACTCTAGAGTACAGCACTGTTATCACTCCCATTTTACAAATAAGGAGTGCAGGAAAAGTTTCAAGAATTTACTCAGTCACATAGTATGTTAGAAAACCAGAACTGGCACCCAGATGCACATTTCTAACCAAGAAGGCATGCCCATTAGTCCTTCAAATAGGAGTGCAATGGCTCTGGTAAAGGGAAATGTATCAAATAAGTCAGTTTCTCCATATGCACCCCCTTTCAATCATAAATAGTATAGGCCAGGTGAGTTTTTTATTCTAAGGAGCTATTTTCATAGTAAAACTTAGAAATACATAATAGAAAGAACTGGAAAACCATGGAAGGAAGAAGAGCAAGACATTGGAGGGCAGGTCAAGGAGGGCATTTTCAGTGTGGCACCATGGGAAGGAAGGAACCAAGTGAGAGTTTGGGTGCTTGGAAAGTGAAAGACTGTCCCGAAGTAGAGGAAGAGCAACTGAACTTAACTGGTACCTCTTGTTCTCTAAAGGAGGCAGCTTAGCACCTCACTTGACATTTTCCAAACCTTCATTCTAGGGGAATTCCATCAGTGTGGGGGTTGCAGAGAAAATCAAGTAGCTGTATTTACTAATCAACTGACCATTTGTCAAATTAACCTCTACTCAAATTCAAATATTTTGCCTTTGCCTTTCCTAAGCTAGTACCTATTTGTCTCTCACTATGAGGTTGTAAGGATCTGACATTAACTTGCAAATACAATGCAGTTTAGAAATGTGAAGTGCAACTATTAGCAAAACAAGGCATTTTGTGATACCAATGAAGTCATGTAGGAGAACTGCTCAAATGATAGGCAGAGCCACTGGCAAATGAGCAACCAGGATTATGACATGGTACGTATCTTTTTTTAAAAAGAGAAATCCTTGGAAGAATCACAAATACTCTCAATTACTTTTACAAAGGTGGTCCTCCTTATGGATCAAAAACCACAAAGATGTTTTTTCTCAAGGGCAATCATACAGTGTTTTTCAGAAAATTTATTCTGAAGAGTAATTATGGCTTGGTTCATTCTTAAGACTGTGGTTACAATTAGAACACAAAAATGTCATTGTAAAAATAAATAAATTTTCTTTCATAGCTTTTAGACTAAAAGCTTATTTTACTATTTAGTGTAGAACTTTAGCCTCTGTTTTCAGGGGCTTCATTTTATCTAGCCCCTTTTTGGCACTAAATGACATAATAAGGGGAATCTGTGTACTCAGGTAGATGTGTTGGGGAATATATATATATATCCTCTACATTATATGATGTCTTCAGCATTAGTTTTCTAAGAATTAGATTTTATTTGCTGTCCTGGCAGGGGGTATGTTACAAACTTCTTAAGAGTTTGCTATAAAAAAAAAAGAAAATGAAAGAACTCATGGACACAGACAAAAGTGTGGTGAGGGGATGGGGGTAGTTGGAGGAGAGTATAATGAGGATAAGTGGTGATGGACAAAAAAGACTTGGGCTGGTGAGCACACAATACAGTGTACTGATAATGTGTTGTTGAGTTGTTCATCTGAAACCTGTATAATTTTGTTAACCAGTTTCACTCCAGTAAGTTCAATAAAGAGTAAAAATAATAATTATTATGTCATTTATTCTTATAAACTTCTACTAAATTTGAAAAAAATGTTTGCTATAGGACTGGCAGGGAAGGAAACATAAATAATACCCAGTTTTAAATTAACAGATCTCTATGTGAGTTTAATTTGCCTGTTGTAAATATACATAGCAAACTTTTAAGAAATACTTGATAAATAGAGTCATTCTCTATGAGTTTGAGATGATTAAATCTACACTTAAGATTATAAAATAAGTGTTTGCTTCAGCAGCACAAATACTAAAATTGCAATGATACAGAGAAGATTAGCATGGCCCCTGCACAAGGATGACATGCAAATTTGTGAAGTGTTGCATATTTTTAATACAATTTCTGAATTGAAGAATACAGTAGAAGGAATCAACAGCAGGTTAGAGGAAGCAGAACCAGATCAGTGAGCTGGAGGACAACGTAGACAAATATTCTAAGACAATGTGACAGAATGAAAAAAGGCTGAGCAAGAATGAAGAGGCTTTAAGAGAGCTGAAGGACAACATGAAATGCAATAATATCCATGTCATAGGGATACCAGAAGGAGAAGAGAAACAAGGAATGGGAAACCTGTTCACAAAAGTAATAATAGAAAACTTCCCTAGTAGATGAATGACAATTTTACTCAAGTTCAGGAAGCACAGAAGGTCCCAATGAGGATGAATCCAAGTAGACCTACTCCAAAACACATTAAAATTAAAATGGCAAATTTCAAAGATGAAGAATCCTAAAAGCATCAAGAGAGAAACAGCTAATAACATATAAGGGTGCTCTGATAAGGTTATCAAATGATTATTCAACAAAAACAATACAAGCCTGAGGGCAATGGCAAAATCTATTCCAAGTAATGGGAAGCAAAGGCCTACAACCAAGAATACCCTACCCATCAAAGCTCTCGTTCAAAACGGAAGGAGAAATAAGGAGTTTACCAGGCAAAAGACTAAAATAATACATCTGTACAAAACCAGCATTGCAAGAAATGCTAAAGGGTCTGCTTTTTACAAATGAAGAAACAGAGCGACAGAGAGGAACTTGGTACAAAAGGGAAAAATGGCAATAAATAAGTATCAATCAATAATAACCTTAAATATAAATGGATTAAATGTGCCAATCAAAAGACATAGGGTAACTGAACAGATAAGAAAACATGACCCACATATATGTTGTCTACAAGAGACCCACCTCAGAACAAAAGATTGACACAGATTGAAAGTGAAGGTATATATCAAGCAAATGGAAATGAAAAAAGGGCTGGAATAGCAATACTTATTTCAAACAAAATAGATTTTACAATGAAGGCCTTTAAGGACATTTCATAATACTTAAGGGAACAATCCATCAAGAAGATAAAACTTTGGTAAACATATATGCACCCAACATAGGAGCTCCCAAATATGTAAGGGAAATGTTGGAGGACTTCAAGAAGGATATAGACAGCAACACACTAATAATAGGGAATTTTAATAGCCCACTATCAATAATGGACAGATCTTCCAAACAAAAAAACACCAAGGATATTGTGGCATTGAACAACACGCTAGAGGAAATGGACCTAACTACTATATACAGAACTTTTCACCCCAAAGAAGCAAAATACACATTCTTTTCAAATGCACCTGGAACATTCTCAAAGGTAGACCACATGGTAGGTCACAAGACAAGCCTCCACAAATACAGGAAAATTGAAATCATACCAAGCATCTTCTCAGATTAAAATGGATTGAAACTAGAAACCAATCTCGGGAGAAAAAACCAAAAACACTCTAACTCATGGAGACTGAATAACATGCTTTTCAGTAAGGAATGGGTACACAATGAGATCAAAGGTGAAATCAAAAAGTTCCTGGAAACAAATGAAAATGAATACACAACAGCTCAAAGCCGATGGGATACAACAAAGGCAGTCCTCAGAGGGAAATTCATAGTAATACAGGCATAACTAAAAAGGTATAAAAGAAGCTTACAAACAACCTAACCATAAAGCTGCAAGAACTAGAGATGCAACAACAAACAAAGGCCAGAGCAAGTAGACGGAAGGAAATCATCAAGATCAGAGCAGAACTAAATAACTTAGAGACTCATACTACAATTAGAAAAATCAACAAGTCCAGGAGCTGGTTCTTTGAAAAAATAAACAAAATTGACAAGCCTTTAACCAGACTAATCAAGAAAAAGAAAGAGAGGATCCAAATAAACAGAATCAGAACTGACAGAGGAGAAATCACAACTGGTACTTCAGAAGTACTGAGAATTGTAACAAATTATTACAAACAACTATATGACAAGAGATATGACAACCTGGGTGAAATGGACACATTCCTGAAAATGTATAATCTACCGAAACTGAATCCAGAAGAAGCAGAAATCCTGAATAGGCCAATAACAACTAGTGAAATTGAAGAAGTAATAAAAAATCTCCCAAAGCACAAGACCCCTGGACCAGATGGCTACACAGGTGAATTCTACCAAACATTTAGAGAAGAACTAACTTTGATCTTTCTCAACCTATTCCAAAAAATCCAAGAAGAAGGACGACTCCCAAACTCTTTCTATAAGGCCAATATTATTCTAATCCCAAAACCAGGTCAAGACACAACTGAGAAAGAAAACTATAGGCCAATATCTCTGATGAACATAGATGCTAAGATTCTCAACAAAATATTGTCCAACAGAATCCAGCAATACATTCGAAAGATCATACACCATAATCAAGTGGATTTCATTCCAGGGATGCAAGGATGGTACCACATTTGCAAATCAATAAATGTAATACACCACATCATGAAAATGAAAGACAAAAACCATGTGATCATATCAATAGATGCTGAAAAAGCATTTGATAAAGTACAACAACCATTTCTAAAAAAAAAACACTCAACAAAATGGGAATAGAGGGAGTATACTTCACCATCATAAAGGCCATATATGAGAAACTTGAACATCATACTCAATGGGCAAAAACTAAAAGCTTTCCCTCTAAGATCAGAAACAAGACAAGGCTGTCTGTCCACTTTCTCCACTTTTGTTCAACATCATTTTGGAAGTTCTAGCCATAGCTATCAGGGAAGAAAAAGGAATCAAAGGTATCCAAATTTGGAAGGGAGAAGTAAAACTCATTATTTGTAGATGACATGATACTGTACATACAGAACCCAATAGAATCCACCTAAAACTCGACCTAATAAGCAAATTTAGCAAAATAGCCGGATATAAAGTCAATATCCAGAAATCAAAAGTATTTTTGTATACCAATAATGAAACATCAGAGATATAGAAGCTAGAAAACAAATCCCATTAACCATAGCCACAAGAAAAATGAATTACTTAGGAATAAACTTAACCAAGGAGGTAAAAGACCTGTACTCAGAAAACTACAGAACATTGAAGAAAGAAATGAAGGAAGATACAAGTAAATGGAAGCATATGCCATATTCATGGATGGGAAGAATTAACATCATTAAAAAGTCTACATTACCCAAAGCAATCTATAAATTTAATGCAACCCCAATTAAAATACCAATGACATACTTCACAGAAATAGAAAAAATACTTCAAAAAGTTATATGAAGCCAAAAACACCCATGAATAGCCACAGCAATCTTGAGAAAGAAGAACAAGGTAGGAGGGATCATAATACTATACTACAAGGCTACTGTAATTAAAAACAGTCTGGTACTGGCATAACAATAGACATATAGGCCAATGGAATGGAATAGAGAGCCCAGAAATAAACCTAGGGCTCTATGGTCAATTAATATTCGACAAAGGAGGAAGGAACATAAAATGGAATAAAAACAGTCTCCTCAACAAGTGGTGTTGGGAGAACTGGACAGCAACGTGCAAAAAATAAATAAGTTGGTGGTCTAGTTTAGACCACCAACTTACACCATACACCAGAATAAACTCAAGATGGAAAAAAGACTTAAACATAAGCATTGCCACCATAAAGGACCTGGAGAAAAATATAGACAGTAAAGTTTTAGCTATCGTATGCAAAAATGTTTACCGATACTTCTCCAAAGGCAAAGGAAATAAAAGAACAAATACACAAATGGGACTACATCAAATTGAAAAGTTTCTGTTCAGCTAAAGAAAATACCAGCAAAATTAAAATGGAACCAACTGTATGGGAAAACATACTTGTCAATGATACCTCTGACAAGGGTTTGATATCCAAAATATATAAAGAACTTTTGAGATTCAACACCAGGGTGACAGACAGCCCAATTCAAAAATGGACAAAGGACCTGAACAGACAACCCTCTGAGGAAGATATACAAAGGGCCCAAAGGCATATGAAAGAATGCTTAACATCCCTAGCCATCAGAGAGATGCAAATTAAAACCACAATAAGGTACCACCTCACACCTGTCCAAATGGCATTCATCAACAAATCAATAAACAACAAGTATTGGTGGGGATGTGGGGGAAAGGGAACCCTGGTGCACTGTTGGTGGGAATGTAGGCTGGAGCAGCCACTATGGAAAACAATATGGAGTTTCCTTAAAAAACTAAAAATGGAACTGCCTTTTGATTAAGCAACTCCACTACTAGGACTATACCTGAAGAACCCTGAAACACCAATTCATAAGGACCTGTGTACCCCTATGTTCATAGCAGCGCTATCTACAATAGCCAAGTGCTGGAAACAGCCTAAGTGCCCATCATTGGATGATTGGATCAAAAAACTTTGGTACATTTACACAATGGAATACTACACAGCAGAAAGAAGGAAGGAACTCTTACCCTTTGCAACAACATAGATGGAACTGGAAAGTATTATGCTTATTGAAATAAGCCAGTCAGTGAAATGATCTCACCCATTTCGGGATAATAATGAACAAAACAAACAAGTAAGCAAAACAGAACTAGATACATGAATACAATGAATAGGCCTTCAGTGGGCAGAGGGGAGGGGGGAGGGGGGAGGAGAAGGCAAAGAATGGGCACCATTTAGTCAAGGAACTAGCATGGAAGAACCATGGACATGGACTATAAGTGAGATTGACTTTGGAGGGGAGTGGGTGGGTGGGGAAAGGGACAGAGGGGAGTAGAAAGGGGATGGATGTAATACAACAACAATAAAATTAAATTTAGAAAGAATAAATTAATTAAAAAAAATTAATGAAGGAGTACAGAAACAGACTAATAGATTGTTTTGACAGTTGCCAGATGGGAGAGAGTTTGGGAGACTGGAAAAGATTAAGAGACTAAGAAGTATGTATTGGTTATTACAGAATATTCATGGGGATGTAAAATACAGCATAGGAATGTAGCCAATAATATTCTAATAATAATGTATGGTATCAGTTGGGTATGATATTCATCAGAGTGATCACTTAGTAAGTTAGATAAGTGTGTAATGACTGGGATGTATATCTGAAACCAATATAATAATGTATGTCAACTGTAATTGAGAAATTAAACCTTATTTTTAAAAAACAAAAATGATAAAATAAGGTGATTTTATAGATATGGAAGTTCATTGAAAAAACACATAAAAAAGCCCACTAAATTTTTATTTGGCCATATTATTTTCATCATTATTGGTAGTGATGAATTACTATGATCAATCAAAGGACAAACATTTAATTATCCCTTACCCCGGCCACTGGGGTACAGAATACAGTGACTTTGTATCTCTTACCCAACAGAATATTCAGATTCAATACATATGTTTTCATTTTTTCTCTTCTGGAACCTTTGTTACATGTTCAGCCACACACCCCCTCTCCTTTAACTTGTTTCTCCCTTATTTTTTGACAGGTTATAAAACAAAAACAAAAACGTTTAGAAACCCCACCATAAATGCAGAAATACTTGGCTATGAAAAACGTATAGAGACAATCCATTTAAACTCCCCATGATGTTGCATTTAATGTTACTGCAGATTGATCAGGTGATTATTTGTCCAAACTGAATTGATACAGTTGCACATATAATTAACATTCAGCTTATAAAATCATTCTGTTAGTAGTGCTTTTTTGTCTGTTTCAGCAAATTGCTCTTAGAAATTTGATTTTTAAAATTTCTTTATAAAGGTAAAGAAAAAAACAAGAGTTTTTGAAAAGTACTTGGGAAGAATGAAAACTATTTCATGGCTTTTCTGTTGAAAGACAGTTTATTCCATCATTTGATGTTTAAAACATTATTTTAAAGCTGTAGAAGCCCTATCTATGAGTACACATACTTCCCCCAAAGTTTACCTTTTCTCTCACCTTTAAGGGAAGTAAAGGAAACAACTATTTTACTTATAGAAGATAGAAACAGTTAAATAAATAAAAATTTAGATCCATGAATGTTAGCAGCAATAAGATCTCGTAAGTGGAAGGACTAAGTATTTTATTTGCATTATTTCATTTCATTCCATTCTTGGCAGGCCCTTTAGGTTGTTACTATTATTTTTCCATTTTACTGATGAGGACTATGAAGCCTGAGTAATGCTCAAGGTCACTTTGAAAGTGGCCGAGCCTGGTTTCCAAGCATAATTTTATTTTGGGGGAATTAAACTGAGGATGCATCCAGAGGTTTTTCACCCATTTCTTTACCAATATTCATATTTCTTTAGTGGGGAGAATTGGATGTTGTCATGAGCTAATGGTAGGAAAGACCAGGTTTTATTTATTTATTTATGTTGTTGTTGTTTGTGTGTGTATGTGTGTACACATATGTGTTCTGACACAGTAGTTTTCTTGGATGTTTTCCCAAATGGACTTCCAGGTTTGGAATGAGAGGAGGCTACACACACTGGTATCTCTGCCCTGGATCTCCTGAGGCAGTGTCTTGAGATCTATTTTTTTATTTTTTTCCTTTCTCAGCATTTGGCAGGCAGGTCCATTTAGGGATGGCAAGAGAACCTTGAAGAAACTAAATTGTCCTTCCATGAGGCTCTTGTCATCCACTATTCATGTTCATCCTTCCTCCTTTCTGTTTCAAGTGGAATATTGACTTATTTTATTTTACCTACTTATTGATTATAGAGAAAGGGGAAGGAAGCATGGAGTGAGGGAAGGTGGAGAGAGAGAAAGAGAGGGAAAGAGAGAGAGAGAAAGAAATTTGTTGTTCCACTTATTGATGTGTTCACTGGGTGATTCTTGTATGTGCCCTGACTAGGAATTGAACCCACAACCTTGGTGTACCTCTGTGTCCTTAGCAGGTCACCTATGTTGCACTCACATGCTAACAGTACTGAGGAGTACTGTTACGGTTATATCCTTAAATAAACCATTTTACACAAGTATCTAAAATATGTCAATTTGTTTTCTATCATTCTCAATTACTGTCAGTATGCAAGGGAAGCTCCCTGCCTGAGCTTGATATGTTGTGGAGAACCTGTGAAGACTATTTGGTGTCCATAACCACCGTAGGGTATTGGGCCTCTCTTGCCCATTGCTATCATTGCCCACATTGTCTCCCAGACATATCCATCTCTTCATGGTAGGGCTGTTAGAGCCAAAGAGAGGACTGCATAAGGTATGTGTGTTTCTTGAATTTAATTTTAGAAAATCATTAAAAGAGGTAACTGAAGAATTAATATTAGCCAAAATTTGGCTAATATTACTGCCTTTGCAAGTACATGGTCAGTTACGTTAATCATCCAACAAGTATGTTTTTAATGCCATCAGATTTCTGCTGATATGTGGCAGGTCCCTCTGTCACATCCCTCACAGTTTTCCTGAGAAGTGCTGAGTAGTTGCTGAAACTTTTGTCAACAGCCTTTATTTTCTACATATGTGGCTCACTTTCAGGGTATGTGGCTTCTATAATCATTATTTATCCCAGAGTTTAGAGCTGGTCCATCTATAAAAAAATATCTGCAGACTAGGTTTTCAAGTTAGCAAGAATCTGTTTGAAAGAATTGTTATTTGCATAATCGAGATCATGTACGTATAGTTTCCCAGTGAGGGTGAGACAGGTAGCACAGTTCTCCTTTTTCCTAGCTAGACAAGAGGGGACAGAATTGAGCAAGTGGAAAGGCAAACACTGTTTTCAACTCCTTGTTCACCGCCTTCATGAAGAAAAGAAAGGGCTGACCCATCACCTTGTGGATGGGACCTGGAGAAGTTTAAATGGCAGGTGACTTCCTTGGTGAGGAAGTATGTTGGGGAACAGAGAAGACTCATTGAGGCTCTTTGGCACCAGCTCTTTACCCCATCTGTGGAATGAAGAAGGAGCTTGTTTGCTGTGAGTCTTCAAGGAAAGGGTAAAGGCTTTCTTCATAGTTCCCTTAGACTCATGGTTTTACCTTGTCAAAGAGCTGGTTTTTTGATGCTCTTTTTGCCTGTACTAGACACAGAGACTTATTTCTGATTTCTGTAAATATATACTAATGTGATCCTGAGAGTGTCTAAACAAAGGCAGAATGAGGGCTGTTGTTTTAGAAGAATTTCTGTTCCAAATTAATGTCCAATAATAGTATGCCAGTTCTGAGAAGTCATGCTTGTCTCCTGAAGACCAGCTAAAGGCCCTTTTATGATCACTGGTTCTTCCACACTTGGTTCCTGTCTCTATATCAGCTCTTATCATTCTGCACTAGGAGTAATGCTGTATATTCAGTCATCTCTGAGGATAAGGTCTCCTCAAGGGCAGGGATCATGTCTCACCTTTGTTACTCCAGCATCAGCAAAGTCCCTGGTGTAGTAGGTGCCTAATAACTGTGGAGTACTGAAATGGATGAATCACATTCATGAATTTTTACCAGAGATTCACATAAACTCCTCATGACTCCTATTTTCTCTAAATCTGTTTTTAAAATTCAAAAAGATAAACTCCTAAGGTTAATTTCTTAATTGAATGCAAAACATATATATATTTATTATTGCATTTAAGCTTGGAAAACAATGTTCTCTGAGGACATGGGCCATCGACTGTGTGTCATCCCAGCTCAAGAGGAGCTTCTTGGTGTCTGTATCACTCATTGCCTTGCCTCATTCATCTTACAGCCATAGCTGCTGACAACTTCAAAATGCAAAAAGAAGTAGAGCATGTCAACTGTTCTTAGACTGTAAACTTCTTGACCAGCAATTAAAGGAGGTCTGACTCTTGATATGTGCTGCTTAGTGCTGGAGTCCTGGATGGTGGTGGCCATTTGATGCAGTTGGGGAACTTTGACCAACAGCTGCATTTCTAAAGAAGTGAGAGTTCATACTCTTCATTACTAGTCTTTCATAGCTGCTTTGCCTTAAATTGAATTTTTATCTAATCAATCCTGCTTTACTTATTAGTACATTTCTGAATACAGATGCTATTGCTGATGTTTAAGTAGCTTTAACCTTATTTGGTGAGAAATATTCACAGCATGACAGCATGGACAGAATATTACTAACTCCAACCCAGTTTTATCAACTCCAGTTCCAGTTGGGCTATTAAAACAATAAGTCTGTGTAAGTAGGCTTATTTTCAACATGGAGAACTCATGGAAGACAGAATAGGATTAGGTTAAAAGCCCATGTTCAGTCCAACGTGACATCTGGATTGCAGGTAGAGGCTTCAGTGGGAGGAAATCATGTGCTTGTCCCAGAACTACTGGAACCACCGAATGCTTAACTGAAAAAAACATACAAGAGGGAAATCACCAGAAAACGTTGCTACATTATTAGATAGGAGACTGTGGCAATCAGCAGAGGGGTAATAGAAAACCAATGAGAAATTATTCCACATTTGACTTCTTTTTTAACCAAGTAGAACTCATTAGAAACAGATCACCAGGTAGTAATTTCACAATTATTGAGTGCAGTAAATCTATGAAGAGAATGAAAAGATGGATCATTATTAAAATAAAGAAAAACACTTTCATTTGATAAAAACTGAACATTTTTCTAAAGGAAAAGAGCTCTTTTTGGTTTGAGAAGAGGACAGTGTAACATTTTCTTTTAATGATCAAAAAATTGTGGAATTATGGTCTGTATAATGTCATCATCATTCATTGAAAATTAGACATATTGCCTCTAGAGTCAGTGAACTAGTGTGTTTCTACATTTCCTGATGTTTAAATAATGGTAACTAAACCAAAAGATTAAGGATGTCATTTACTTCTTGGTATAAATTGTGAAGCCATTGAAGGGTAGCTGCTCACTAGGACTGACTGAGAGTTTGAAGGAAGGGGGATAAATTGCATCAGGTTGTCTGGCCATGGTGCTAAGTGCAGGTTTTAAGTTCTGGGGGCTCTTTCTCTTCTACACTGGTTTGGCCTAAGACTGGTAAAGATGCAGTTGGCCTTTTGAATGGAGGTATTTGGTAAACTTTGATTAGGGATCATGTTTTAGTGATGTCGGAACAGGATGGATCTTATTCAAGACAACTACTTTTTAAGTGGCAGTACTGCTGAAAAGTATTTTCTTTCAATACAGAAGAAGGGGCAGGGGTTTCCTCTGTTTTTCTATCCCCTCCAAGTCCCATGTGATTGTGGTTCAAGGAAGGAAAGTATGTTGAGAGTGAGGCACAGATGGTCACTGTGTGATAGCCAGGTGTGAAGTGGAATGGGGAGAGAGAGGATTTTGTTGTGCTTCTTCTCTGGTGGGAATTCCCTTGCTCTAAAGAGGGGGAGGACTTGGCTATAGCCAAGGCTAACCTGGGGAATTTTTCTTGACTTTCCCTTATCCTCAGTTAGAACTGATGATCTGTGAGTCAGCACCATCCTCCAATGCCTAAGCTTATTCCTGCCCCAGGATCTTTGTACTTGCTCTGCCTTTTGCCAGGAATGTTTCTTTTCTAGCTCTCCATGAGGCTTTCTATTCTCTTAATTCAGGATCTTAGTTTAAATATTACTTTCATAGAGAGGCTTTTTCTGGCCACCATATCTAAAATAGCTGCCACCAATCATTCTTATCGCATCACCCTTATTTTCTGAAATTGTCTTGTGTATTAATTTTCTTCTTATCTTTGTTTTTCTCCCTTCAACTAGCTCTCTCCCATGCCATCTAGAATATAAACTCATCATTATATTCATGGTGCAGTGATTTTCAACCAGTGTGCAGCAGGAATTCTTAAAACATGCAATACCTGACTTTTTAGTCAGGGGTACTGATCTTTTGTCCCTTATACTGTCAAATAAAAAATAACAACAGCCAGCCAGACAATATCCATCTGGTGTGAGTGAATCAAAATTATACCTATTGTTTTTGTCAGATTGGCAAAAAAGTATATTTTTGGTGTGCCACAGAATTTTAGTAATTAGTTTATGTGCGTCATGAGCTGAAAAAGGTTGCCATAAATATAATAAAAGAAATATAGATTTCACTTTCTGTGTTTCAAGTGTTTCATTATTCTAACAGAAGTAGGCAAACTATCAAATGTTTCAGGAAGCTTAATTTTAACAAATAGCTATATTTATCTCTGTCTGAAGTTAAGCGATAGTAAATTGTTAGTTTCTAATTTCATATATCTCAGTCTTTCTAAAGCTGAGTATAGTCTTTGAATGTTTCATTTCAGGTAATTTGTTTCAATTTCTTGCAAATATTTAAATGTTCCCTAGATACAGTGTCAATCTAAATTGAAAGGAACTGTTCTGCTGGAGAGGGGCTTGGGTGTTCTTTTAACAAAGTGATGAAGGGAGCTGATGGAGGCCTTTTTCTCTTCTCAAAGAACTTAGCTGTATGCTTCTGTGAGTTAAATGTAAAAGTCTTTACCCCATGGAGTCATCAGGAATTCTAAATGTTATTTAAGCTTATCTTAATAAATATTTGCATTTATTTTGTAATAGAAAGGAAACGACCAGGTACATGTTAGGCAAATCTTACTTTTGACATTTTGCCAGTGTTCTCAGTCAGCTGTGATCAAATAGGATGGTCCTTGCAAAATAAGTTAATGAAGATGGATTCTTGTTTGTGATACTGATCACTCACATTTCTTGTCCTTCTTGGCCATAAAATAATAACATTTGTGTGTTAGAATCATCCAGAGAAACAGAACCAATAGGCAGTGTGTGTGTGTGTGTGTGTATGTATGTGTGTGTGTGTGTGTGTGTGTGTGTGTAATGGGGGATAGAAATTGGCTCTGTGACTGTGGGGGCTGACAAGTTCAACATCTGCAGGACAGGCCAACAGGCTAGACCCTCAGGGAAGAGTTGATGGTGCAGTCTCTCTGATTCTGATGGCAACCAGGAGGCAAACTTCCTCTTCCTCAGACTTCTGTCTTTTTTTTTTCTTAAGGCCTTCAACTTGGTCAGATGAGGCTCATCCACTTTGTGGAAGGTAATCTGCTTTATTCTTGATTTAAATGTTCATCTTATCTAAAAATACCTTCACAGACATATCTAGACTAGTGTTTGGCCAAATATCTGAGTACTGTGGACTAACCAAGTTGACACATAAATCATTGACATGCCATATTGTTCCTCATTACAACCACAACCACATCAGATACTTACTCTTACTATACCCATTTGGCAGGTGACAGAATTTTAGTAGGTGAGATCAGATAGCATGCCTGCAGTTCTGTAGCTAGTCTAACTTGATTGTGTACATGTCTGTCTTACCTCTAAGTCTTCCTTGAAGACACAGCTGATTTTATTCTCCTTTTATGGTACCATTTGTGGAACAGTTACTACGTGTTAGGACTGGGTTAAGTAGTCTAATCTTTAAAATACTGTAAGGGGCTAGGTATTTTAAACAATGGGGAAGCTGAGACTCTGAGAAGTTAGTAGTAGTAGCCTGAATACAGTTGCAGAGCTCTGAATGATGGAGCCAGAATCCACATTCAGTTCATTGTGATTTTCAACCATCTGTTAAAATCTATCAGGTATTAAAAGGGAAAGTGATTCTGGACATAAGTAAATGAATGCTCTCTATTTGTAGCTTTTTTCACACAATCCAGGGCCCTTGTATTCTGAATAGTCTCTCCAGTTGTGATCACCCTCTCAAAAACATTCTGATTTAGTAGACCACGTGTCACTAGACTAAGGATCTTGAAATGAAGTCTGTCTCTTTTCTCAAGTGTATTCATTAACAGTCTTCCAATTTACTTGTTATATGGCCCTTGCACCTGCATCTCCACTTTATGCTTTTGCATATCTTTGTGAATTACCTTTTCCTTTCTCTTCTAGCCTTTTGGATTAAGACATTATTAGTTACTATGCCTGTCTACCATGAAATACATTGCATTTTCTCTTTTACTTTATTCATAATATAGACTATTATTTTATAATGTGATTTTTGAGGTGTTAGACCTGTTAAATAGTCATAGATGTTTTTGGATTATACTTGGGTCTCAGAGGGCCGTACTTACAAATGTTGCATGAACACTGATCGTGGACAATACCTCAGTTCATCCAGCCCTGACTATGGTCTGGACTGAGGGCAGAAAATGCAGACCAACAATTATCAAAGAAAAAAAATCCTTAACAAAGGCCATTAGTACTTTAAAGAGTGTTTGCCTTTCTAACAACTGTGTTTATACTTCATAAATCCAATAATTTCTCCTAGTGAGCTAGCATCTCCAAACAAAGTGAATGCACCTTAATTCCTTTTCCTTCCTGAGGACTTCTGAGTTTGAAGTTGGATTCAGCTTGTTTAGTATTGTGTGACTTCTACTTAAAGTTCAAAAAAATTAGAACATGAAGTTACAGGCTATAAACTACGTAAGCACTTGGCTCTAAATGGCATCTCCTTCCATCTGTGTAGGAATGTATGTAGATTTGACAGATAACAGGAATGCTTTTATTCTCAGTGGGCTTCCATGTCTCTTCAGTTCCTGGGTGGTCTGATTAGGGTGAAACCCACCATCAAAATGGGCCAGGTGCTGACACTCAGAACATGAAGCTGTCAAGAAATGATGGTCTGCATTTCCCCAAAACTCATAGCTACATAGTCTCACCAGGCTATAGCTGCTCTTGGTGCCCCCTGTTGAGGGATTAGCCAAGCTTCATGTGGCCAACTCTTATTAATCCTTCCTACCAGCAAACTTAGATCCTCTAATTAATACCCAGCTAATACCCAAATCTTTTCACCCAAAGGCTGAAGTCTGTGAAGGATAGGAAGCAGAAGGGGAAAAAATCAAAATGAAAAACACAAGAGTGTTGAGGTTATTTTTATGTTTCCTTCTAAGCATCTTGGAAAATTCCCTCTCTAACTTGCTGTTTGAATATTTCTATCTATGTATCTATGTATCTATCTATCTATCTATCTATCTATCTGTATCTATCATCTATCAGTCCTCTTCCAAGATCAGCCAGTTAGTGTATGTTTTTCCTCTTCTGATTTTGTGGTGTAAAATGGAGGGTTTTTTGGTTTGTGTTTGAGTTCATATTCTGCTTCCCACCTGCTTCCATCTCCTGTTTTTGTTCTTATTGAATGCTCTGTCTTGCAGCTTCTGTGATGGAGGATAATATCTGAGTTACTTACCAAAGAAGGCTCTTTTTTTGAAGTTGCATTGTTTCAAGCAGATATCCTCAATTCCTAACTCATGTTGTTGAGTATTCTCCTAATACCCAGAAGTGGAATGGAAAAATTGATGTATATTCAAAATTTGAGTGCAATTAAAATAAAGAAATGGTGATAGAGTTTAGGACAGACCATAGGCCTTATGGTATGGGGCTGTTTGTAAGGTCCTAGATATACCCATGGTGGGACTAAGGTCTCAGGAAATTCTTAGTCCATAGGGGATGGTCTGCCATCTCTGGGAACGTTTTTTTTTTTTTTTTTTTTTTCCAATCCCTTTCTTCCTAAATTGTACCCACTAGTGTAGTGAGACTATGACTTCTCAATTGGAGTCATAGTACTTTACTATCCTCCAGACTTCATTTTAAAGAAAATTCCTAAAGAAAATATTTGCTTTCTTCTCCTCCATTTGTGTTACAGACTGCTCAATAAGTATTTGTACAGGGAATAAATGAATGATGAGATTAATGGCCATAGATAACTTGTCTGGCTAAGAATAGTAAGAAGGAGTTCTTGAGAAAGCCAATGTCCAATATACAAAAGTCTAGAATAACAAACAGGCTATATTTCAGGCTGCATTGTCAGCTTATTGGTGATGCCTGTCTCCATAAACACCATGTTGAGAGAGATTATGAGGTTCTTCATGATTCAGGAGGAGAGGATGCCACTCGTGCTGGAGATGACAGTAGTCATTTGCCATCACTGTGCTTTACCCTTTGCATGGATGAACATGGAGAACATTATGCTAAGTAAAATAAGCCAGTCAGAAAAAGACAAATACCATATTTCATTTATATGCGGAAACTGATGAACAAACTGAACTAACAAGCAAAATAGAGACAGTCTCATAGATAGAGAACAGGATAACAGCTGTTGGGGTTGGGGGAGGCTAGGGAGTGGAGTGATTGAGCAAAAAGGAAAAAGGACTCATGGACATGGACAACAGTGTGCTGATTGATGGGGGAGGGGAGTATAAAGGGGTTAAGTTGTAATGGAAAAAATACAATAAAAAAATTTAAAAATATTAGGTCACCCCTGTTTTTCAGATGTTAAGATAGTGGGGTATTAGGAGGCATGCATACATCCTTCTTTATTCCTCTTCTGAATTGGGAACTGATTGAAAAGTAAGTCAAACATAGGTTGAAATATCAGCTGATAAAGGGGAACAGAGAAGGTGACCATCAATCCTAGAATTAAACATGCCAATCACAGTGGACTTGGGCCATGAAGGACACAGCTGTAGCTTCTCCTGAGGTGCAGGTCCTGTGGGCTCAGTCTCCTGCATGGCATGAGACCAAACCAAAGTGCACTGTCTTCATAGAAAGATCCAGAAAGACCAGGCTCAGCCATGTGCTTTGGTCCTTGGCCCTTAGCCAGTAACAGGATATGGTCTCCTGCCCAAGGAGGGAGTTGTGGGTCAGGAGTTGCGTGGGGTTTAGAAGTGCCCCTTCCTAGCTGGCCCCATCTGAAGAATGGACAGCAAGCTCCTTCCCCTCTGCATCAAAGGAGAAGAGGGTATACTAACACAGTAATCAGTTATATGCAAGCATCAATTCTAATACAAGATATCTAGCAAGTCCACATGAATCTACTTTCTTGTTCTGTCTGGGTCCAATGCAACCCTCACTGGCATCTCTTATGTCCCATCCCATAGGTGGAGGTTTTGTACATTTGTTCTCTGTTCTTACTCTTTACTCTCTGACAGCTGATTTCCTTTGATTATCTTTACCTGCCTGTGAGGCACCTAAGGGCCACACCTTTGAGGCCCTGTAGGTCTCTGGGAATTACCACTATATCTTTTTATATACTGGGTCACAGAGGAAGCTTCTCGCAAGCTTTCCAGTATCCAGAATGTCATGAAAACATAACATAGTCCCTTCTAGACCTCTAAGTGTCAAACCATGGAACTAATAGAGACCACACACTTGATCTAGAGAACATTTCCTGATCACTGCCTCCTCTGATGGTATGTTGGAGAGAAGCATCAGGAGTCCAGCCCAAGTCCAGCTTCTGATAGAGAAACTTTGGACAAGGCCTTCATTTTTCACTTGCTGCGTTGTTTGTATATAAGGCTCCATTCAATTCCTGTGCTGTGGTTCTAAACTAATCCCCAGGAGTGACTGGCTGCCCAGAGATGCTGATGCCCTTAGCAGGGAGTTCGTGGTGGGCACTGAGCAGAGGAAGCCACAGGAACCAAGAAAGGTCATGGTGCTCAGCTGAGGTTAATGCTAAAGTTGCAGCCTGTTCCCCTTTCAGGACAATTCTTTTCTTAAATACCTCCAGCCAGCCTTCATTCTCTTTTCCACTAGCTGTCAAGTCTTATATTTAAGACTCTTACAAATGCTTAACATAAATACCACTACCTCTAGTTTAAGCTCATTGTTTCCTTGATGGGTGTTTCAAGGAACTTGTTCCAAGTCATATCTAAGCCTTTAATCTTTAGAATGTTGCATTTGCCTGAAAAGAGATCTTAGGTGAAATATATCACCAGTTTTACAGGACTCAGAATTTCTGTTCTACTTTTTCCATTCCATTAGGGTTCTTTCTGGAAAAATACATCTATTTTAGTTATGACCTTAATGTATTTATTGACAAGCAAATATAGTTTGCCTTTCTATGAAGTTACTTTATTGCACTGTAACTTCTATGAGCATATTTAACATCAGTTTTTTAAAAACTCACATTACTGAGACTGTACATTATGATCAGGAATAAAACAAGATCTATGTTGCACAGTGGAGAAGTTAGTTGGAAAACAGGGTTAGCCGGGAAGTCCATAGAGTCACATGGAAACTGTTTATCTCTGCTTCTCTATGTAACTTTTTAAACTATTGAAAATGTATTCACTGTTTCTGAGAGTATGGGTGGGACTGACATCAAAAGGTATTTTGTACATTCCAGACACAAATGAATTTGAGATGTAGTCCTTACCCTCTAAGTTCTTACAACTTAACTGAGTAGGCAGAGATAAATCAAATTGCAGTGGAGTTTGTAAAGTGACTTAAGTATTTCCAGGTATAGAACTGGCCCCAGGCAGGGAAAGTCAGCACCATCTGACTGGTCCCTTGCACAGTTGGCTGTTGGTACTGTGATAGATGTAGTGCAGGAAAGGCCATTAACATAGGGGGACACCTGTGGAGTAGGACATTCTCTTGGGCAGTGGCTGTTACCCCAAATAACTGGAGAGTGATATTTCTAAATCTGTTTTCTTTAATCATCATAAAATTTGGAATGAGAAGACATGTCTTCTGAAATGCGTTTTCAAAGAGAAAGATAAGCAGAGTGACCTATAGCATCTACACACTGATTGTATTACTGAATTAGGGAAGATAAATGCACTTAGCCTTTATATAAAGAGTGCGCTATTTAACATCTCGGTCTTTGGCTTCTAGGGGACTGAGGAGGGCATAAAGCAAATCTTAGAATGCAAATTAATTATACTTAAAGTGTGTTTATATATGAAAGTGTCATGGTGCTCTCCAAACAGTGCCCCATATATAACTGATTTTAAGTACTCAATGAAAAGTAAAAAAAGAATCCATCACTGTTCTTCTAGTACCCCAACCAGTACCCTTGAAGCTGGGCTCCTTTGTTCATACCCAGGTCCAGTCTATTCTTGGCCATACAATATCTTTTCTCTCTCTAAAAAGAGAGCTAAATAATTTGGCTTCACCTGGTGACCAGACACTGGTTGCTCCATGAAATGGAGTGTGTAGCTTGCTTTTCTTGATATCCTATCATGTGGCATGAGCTCAATAACTGTTCAGTGAATGATTACACTTAGATCCTGACTCATCATACCTACAGAGGAAGCCAACCAAAAAAATAATGAGATAGGGAGGATACCATATATTTATTTCATCATTTCGTTTGTTTGTTTATTTATTTATTTATTTATAAAGACACTGAATTGTATCCTTTTTAAAATTTTTTAATTTATATTTAGAGAGAGGGTAAGTGAGAGAGGCAGAGAGAGGGAGAGAGACATCAATGTGTGGTTGCCTTTCATGTGGCTCCAGCTACGGACCTGGGTAGAGATCTGATTTGCAACCTGGTTATGTGCCCTGGCTGGGAATCAAACCAGAGACCTTTGGGTTCCCAGGCTGGTGCCTTTTCCACTGTACCACCAGCCAGGGCCATTTTGTTCATTTTATTACAAAATAAATGGATTCTAGAGTCATGATAATCCATGCTTATTCAGAGTCTTAAAAACAATGAGCCCCCCTGGCTAGTGGCACACTAGATAAGGTGCTGGCCAGCGAACCCAAAGGTTGCTGGTTTGATTCCCAGCCAGGGCAACATAACCGGATTGCAAGCCAGATCTCCAGCCAGGTCCATAGCTGGAGGCAGGTGAAAGGCAACCACACATTGATGTTTCTCTCCCTCTCTGCCTCTCTCCATGCCCTTCTCTCTGAAAATAATAAAATCTTAAAAAAAAAAAAAAAAACAAACAAACCATCAAACCATCCATAAGATTGTGAAGTTTAAAAAAGCAAAGACTCATTCTGTGACTTTAAACCCTCTGCCATATGCATTCAATTCCAAATCTCAAACAAGTGGTTCTTGCAATTTCAGCATGTAAAAGCTTAGTCACATTACTGAATAATGACATCACACGTGGATGTATTCCACACGTGGAATAATGACATCACAGTACATCACACGTGGATGTACTATGAGCATCACTGTAAACATGTGCTTTAAAAAAACGCACCCCTGGTCTCATTAAAGTCTCATAGAAATGGAACATGTTCCTGAGAACCATAGATTGGAAAATACAGGTACTTGAGCTTCTGTTTTGAGGCTAACTTCCTGGGTCCTTTAGATAAACTTAGCACATTAATGGCTGATGCTTTGAAGACATATAAAGCCCTTAGACCAGCCCTCCTTAATCAACACAGACACAGATTTGAACCCTAGTCACAGATCGCCTTGTTCAGAAGTCTGGTTTGTCCTAGGGCACAGAAATGTAGGAGTTATGTGAGAGGGAAAGGAGGAAGGAAGGGACAGGAGCCTGCCTCACCTACTAAAGAATTTTCTTCTCCCTTCTCAAATCAAGTTTCTGGCACATTTATATGACTAACATGGCCTTCATAGCTGGAGTCGGGGCTCAGTCTGGACTCAGACTGAGAAAGGCCATGCTGAAGACACCGCTGACAGTACAAACTCAGGATCATTGTCAATGTGGGCCTCACGTTACTCTGAGCACTGGAAGGCCATTGTTGAGGACTAGCTGTTTGTTTAGCTCTGCTTATCTGTGTTATTGCTGTGCTTGCAAAAGAAGTGTGAAAGTTGTTTCATTCTTCAGGTATGAACCATTCTTTTATCATTTCTTGGTGAGCAGGCACAGGATTTGAATACACTGAGCTCACCTTGTAGACTTATCTATGCATTGAACACTCTTTTAGCCCAGCCCAGGGTTAGCATTCTCTAAGTTTAGAGATGCTAATGCGCAGGTCGGTGGAAAACTGGGTAATCCTGGAAGTAGTTTATTTTAACATCCCAGGGTTTTCTTTTTTCCTGCATTTGAAACATAATGAAGTCAGATGTTCATTTTTTAAAACTTAAAATTCTAAATGTATGTGTATGATAGTCCATTTAACTCTGGTTCTCCTTCACTGAACATGTCAAACGAACTATATGTAAAATGACACTCATGTTCAGACATTTGTTGGCATTCCAACCTTTTCAGTTGTTTTGGAATGCTATTTTAAAGTTATTTTGGTTGTAAAATGTTATACTCAAATCAGTTATTTAAAGAAATTTTGATTACTTTTTACTTTACTGTACTATGAACTTGAATCTAAATCAAGTGAGGGCAATGCAATGTGATGTCAGGAAATGCTTTGTTTTAAAGAGCATTTTTTCTTTAGGAAGATGTGCTGTGAGTAATGTGGTTTTTTCAGATGATTAATATGAGAAATTCTGGGAACAAGAAACTAGGTGCATTAAAAAAAATAATTGAGGTCAACGTAAAATCACACTGAAGAAGGTAGGCAGTCAGACTTAATAAAAATGAAAGAATATGTTCTTTCTTCTTCTTGAACTGAATTGATCTACAGATTTAATTTTGATTATGTAATGGTAATTGGTTGTGTGTTTTTCTCAGTTACTTTTGTTTACCCATGCCATTTCTTAATTAATGGCCTAAAATGAATTAAACTGGTCTAAAATGTTTTTTTCCACTTTTAACAAAGGGGGCTTTGATGTACAGCATTTAATTCAAGTCATGAAAGTTAGGTTTCTACGATGTTTATGTGATTTGTATGAAGCACACTACTATGCAAGGTGTTGTGATCAGAGTTCTTATAGTCAAAGGCTGTTGGAATTCCAGGACAGCTGGGCTGAACTTACTTGGGATGAATTTGACAGATCACTTGGGAGCTGAATGATAAAATTCTTTGTTCAAGTGAATTGAGGTTGGGCCATCACAAGTTGCAGTAGTGATACTACTTTGCCTCACAGATCGACCAAGGTCTGCTTGAGGAACTACAGCTTGTTTTCTGACCTCTTTTTGTGTTCTCTATTGAGCATGATGAGTAGAACTGACCTTGTTTACCACAAGTGATGTGATACAAAGAATAACCTAACTTAGTTTATGCAGATACAATTACTGAGATTTTAAAGGGAGGGTTTTTTGTTGTTGTTGTTGTTTTTAATCGGGAGTAGCTTTCAAGTTCTACTTGATACTACTGGCAAACAAAATCCAGTTTGTTCCACTTATACAAATATAATTAGGTGAGTATGTTCCTTGAAGATGACCTATAAATATCAGCCTCCATTTGCAAATATCTATGAGAACAAAGAGCTTTAGGAAACTTGTATTCATGAAGGGGTTGTTGGCTTCGTATTGTGCATATTAAAAACACCTACTGCTATTTAGCTAGCAATTTGTTTTCACAATATTATGTAGCCTTAAATTTCAATTTCCTTTTCCATATTAGTATGTCTGTCCCACAATAGCTTTACAGACCCTGAAGCATGAAATCACCTCCCACGTGCTCTGCGGCTTCTCAGCATACTGTCATGGTTCTCTGATTTGGATGCTGAATATTTTTAAGGTTTAGAACTCTGGAGAGGCTCTGGGGCTGGATTGCTTCTGATTCATTTGGAAACCTTTTGAAAAAGTGTCTAATTGCTCATCTTCTAGCTTTTGACTAGTTAGCATGCATTGGTTTGCACAGGTAGGGGCATGCTGAGAAGTAGGGAGATGAAAGGGGCAGTTCTCACATCTTTTCCTTCAGCGGAAGCAGGAGGCCCTCTCAAGAGGCCCTTACACAGCAGCTTACAGCTCAGCCTGTGTGAGACTTCAGGGGATGCTGGGAGACTCAGTCAAAATGGCCCAGGATTGGCATCCCATTGCTGGGTTACAATGTTTTTGTTTAGATTTTTTTGAGATTTACATTGTGGGCAAAATCCTGATTGTATTTGAGTTTAGAAATTTTATTTTTTTTTAATTGTTTATATAAGCAGGAAAGAAACCAGGTTTCTAGAAAGAGGTCTGTGGAAGCATTAAGTATGCATGGTGGTTTTTGATGCACAATGTAGAATAATAAAAGTATAGATCATTCCTAATTCTAATTCTGCAGCCTTGCAGGTGCATCAGGCTTGCCCCTGCATCCAGGTCCTTGGTGTATGAGATGAAAATTGCACTTAAGCAGAACTTCCCTTGAGAGGCTTTAAATTTCTCGTAAAAACAGCTTATGTCTTTTTTAATGTATTCAGTCCTCTATGGGTATGTATATTATATATGTATAAATTAATAATGTGTATTAGGTGGTGTGGGTTTAGGAGCTTTGTTGTATGAAAAGTATGCTTCTTTAAATAAGAGAACATAGCTCAGTGAGGGAGATGAGAAGCATGAAGAACTTGTTCCTGCCCCAACTCCTGCTCTGCACATCCACGCTCACTGTGGAGAATGACAGGTGCAGTTAGGAGCTTGGTTTTAATTACAGGCACACTTTCTTTTATTGCACAGTGCTTTGTTGTGCTTCACAGATGTTGCATTTTATTCATTCAAGACCCTCCACCAGCATAAAGATGACTGCTCATTTGATTGTGGCATTCATTGTGGGAGCCCTGAACTGAGTGAACTGTACTATCTCTAAGATCTGCATGTCCTTTAGTGCTTTTGCATCTATGTACTTGAACTTGCCTTTCTCATTCACCAGCTCACTGTTTCTTCTCCAGGCATGAGAATGGGGATTCTGGTATTGTATTTATTGGTTTATATTATGGCTTTTTCCCTATGGCAAGGTACTCCATGAGGATTAAGGCCAAATTATTTATTTTTGTGTCCTCAGCTCCTAGCATGGTTAAATTGGGTGGGACTTAATGATTACTAAATATATAAAGGATTACTTCATTTTCCTATAAGCAGCCTTTTTAGGTATTAATTCAAAAAGTTAGCAAAGGGTGCACAGTTGCCTATAGCATAAAAGAGACATTGGTTTACTTCCCAACATTACCAGTAACTGATCCATAATTGTGAGACCTTGTTTTAGTCCCTGATAAAAACAAAACAAAACAAAACAAAAAAACAAAACAAAAAAACTTCCTGGAAAAGAAAGGTCAGTTTGTGACCTTAGAACAACGGAAGCCATCTAATTGAAACATGCGCTGAGTGTCTTCTGTGTGCTAAGCCAATGTCAGGGCATGGGTTGGCAGCCCTACCCTGTGTGTGTCCTCCACCCTACCTTCCACTAAGCCACAGAGATAAAGGGACTGGACTTCCAGAGAAGCACAGGAAGGCAGCTTAAAGGCAGTGAAAGGCTGAGATTTCAGCATGCTGTTTTCATTTTTGAATTATCCTTACTCTGCCCAAGATGAATTGCTGAGTATTCATCCCACAGAATTCAGTTGAGTACCTGTTACGTGCCAAGTGCTGTGCTGTCTGCTGAGAACACAAGACATTAATATGTGGACCTTGACCTCAAAGAGATCAAAAGCAATAGATATAAATTCATAGGTCATTCCCTATGACAATGAGAATTATTCCTTGGAAAGGCTTGCTTTCATCTACAATAATAAACATATTTTGTAGGAAAATACCACTATTGATCTTGAAAAACTAGATATTGATTATTCATGCCAAACTGAAGTAAATTTTAATGATGCAATATATACAACAGGAAAAAAATTGTAATCATCACAATAATAAAACAACCTTAGTCATTTGCATTTGATGTTGTAGTTCTAAAATAGAAATTCCCTTTTGGAGTGTATAGCACAGGAAAATTCAGTTGATGAAATAGCATTTTGGGTTTTATGTGTCATTGGAATAGTTTCTAAGTCTGAAACATAGCATGTGATTGACCTTGTGGTATTTCTATTTTTTGCCAGGTCAATGTTGAATTTATAGCAATAAACTAAGCTAAAGAGAACTTTGAGTTTATATGTAATGTGACAGAAGAATGCTAATAGTAATTAGAAGCAGAATTTTCACTCCATGGTCTTTCTGATAATGACAGTGCTCTTACAGGTTTCATACATAAATGAAAAGGCCAGGAATTTAGCTGTTAATGATCATTAGCTGCATGCAAGGTGCCATGCTAAACACTGTGGGCAGAATTCAAAGAGGAATAGAGAGTCTTAGAGCACCCTGAATGCACCTTAGATATAAACTACAGATCTTAGCAGGATCTAGGAAGATCTACAATAGAGATGCAAATTGTGATGTGAGTAGGAAGGTCAATTTCTTTAGGGACTCTAATAAAGCAACTCAAAGGAGGTGACATACAAAAGAACCTTGAAGGGTATGTAAGATTTGTTAGCTGAAGTGGGAGGAAATGAAGTGTGTGTGTGTGTGTTTTCTAGAAGAACTTAAACCTCTGAGGCAAGGTAAAAGAAATTACCTCAATCCTCCATCCACTATAGGGAATAAACATCTGCCTAGTGGTTCTTAGAGGAAGGACAGGACAGGGCAGCTCAAGGAGAGGTGTTGTAACAAACTTACATAAAGTAGCTTGAGTTGGGTAAAAATCTGATGCCCTTCTTTTGCATGTTGTGCCTTGTAGGCTCATTAATGGGCACGCTCACTGCCAGCATACCTGCACTAAGCCATGTACTCTGACCCTTTCTCTCATTTCATAGTCAGAAAGCAGAGATGGTTTCTAAAGTGGGATGTTTCTCTTTTATATGTAGCTCTTGTTGATTTTATTTTGTATCTTGGTTTAATTGTAATTGTAAGAATTGCGGTGTCAAAAATAAATTCCATGGTGTGACTACATAGAGGCAATAAACATGTTTAGTATGTTCAGCACATTATACTGGGTTAGATCATAGCATGTTTACTTTTCCTTTTTTTAAAAGCTGTATTCTTTTTTTTAAAGCTATATTAATGTCAGAAACTAAGGATACAAAAATTTTCAATTTTGAAAATATTTTTTCCCAAAGAAAAATTGAGTTTTTATTGCAAATGAACTACTGTACAAGTCATTTTAACACATTGTTGACCAGTCATGAAAAAACTTGTGTTTTCAAGCCCAAACGTTGTCTGATAATGAGTTAACTCATGCTTCCATTGTATTAGCTTTTGCTATAAAATTGCTGGTTAACAATGTGTAAAAATATGTTCTTCAGATACCTTACACAGCATGATAGATATGTCCATATGCCATTGAACAACTATTGTCACTTTCTGCTTTATTTCTTTTGAATGAATTCATTGGAATTTACTTTCTACCAAGCTAGGTTTCAGAAGATCATAGTCATCTTTAATTGTTCCTTTTACAAAAATGCAAATTAGCTCCTACATTTATAGAGTGTACTTGTGGCTCTTGAGAATACTTGGGTAGAATGTGAGATAAAGTATTTGCTGATTCTTAAGCCCAAAGCATATTTCCTTCCAGCTATTCCATATGTTTTTCAACGCTGAGAGCTTATATCTGGAAATTAACAATCTGTACTCCAGTGAATATCACAAATGTGGTTTTGACCAAAGTCCTTATCAAAACTTTACACATGTTTTACAGTAACCCCCTAAGGAGCCATTTAATTTTGAGCAACTTGACATTTGGTTCGAAGAGATGGCAACTATGAGAACACCCTGGAAAATCAAGATTAAATAGGACCCCAGTTCTGTCATCTTCAGATTTCCTCTATATCATCATATGTAGGATGAAGCTAGGTTACTCCCATGCTTCCTATGGGGTGAGGAAAAGAGTTTACCATGGCTGTTTAAAATTCTTCCAGAGATGAGGAGGCGGTGGAAATCTGTGTTCTTTTTAAAAGTTTGTAAAATGTCGATGTTCTGGATGAGTTTATTGGAAATGGCTGGCGAATGCATGAAGGTAATATACACATTTAAGAAGTATTTCAGGGATGCCTAGTTGCACAGTAGTAGCCTGTGCTAGGGAGAGCCTCTAAAAGTGAGTAAAAATATGTTCACCACCATTCTTGGAGAAGTGGTTGAAGGACTAACTAGAAAGGTTTATTTCAGCCCCACAGGTAGGCAAGAGTGTAGGCATAAAGAAAAACATGTTAACTTGAGAATTTATAATGGTTCTTAATTCTTAGGAACTGTGCCATGTTCAGTTATTAAGTGTACCTTTCAGTCAATTATAGTCTCCATGCCTATTTCTAGTTAGTTCCCTTGGCCACTGGAAGCAAATCCTGACCTGCTTTCTGTTACCATGTTGACTTTACCAACTCTAGAACTTTGAGAAATGGATCTTTAAAAATACAACATAACATTTTTGAAATTCATCTATGTTGTGGCCTGCATCAGTAGCTTCTTTTTCATTATTGCTGAGTGGTAATCCTCTGTATGAATGTGCTGAAGCAGATTGATCCCTTCATGGAAATCTGAGCTATTTCTAGGTTTGCGTATTAAGAATAGAGTAGCAGTAGAGGGCTTTTTGCAACATTGTTTGAATTGGTGGATTATACAATAAATAAATGTGTTTAACACTTCGAGAAACTGGTCCAAAAGATTTCCAAAGTGATTTATCATCTTACACTTGATCAACAATATTGAAGAAGAGGAGTTCTAAGATGGAGATAGAGTAGAGAGCAGTGCTGATGGTGTTCTCGAGTACCAAAGCAGCTAGAGGACAGGATAGGGAGCGTGAGACGTCTTCAGAACCTTAAGAATTGGAGTAGTCACCATCTGGACACAGGGGAGCACAGCCCAGAGGCAGAGGCCAGCAGGACAGTAGGTGAGGCAATCCCGACCGACCGGCCGGCGGGCCGAGGTCGGCTCTGGGCTGTGGAGGCTCTGCCCGGAGGGGCGCGTTTGACTGAGGCCAGTTCCGGGCTCCCTGGCGACTAGAAATCTCAACAGTGAAGTGCGGGCAGCGAGGGCAAACGCTGTAGGGAACACTGAATTGAACTCTTGCAGAAGAGGGACTGTGTGAGAGACTCACTCTGGCAACAGGGAGAGGAGGCTCCTTGCGGGGCTAGAGGCGGAGAAGAGTCCTGAGGGAAGCAGGAGCAGGGAAGCGGAGAAGTGCACCGGCTGGGGCAGCGAGAGGGCCGAAAAAGGTGCTGCTGGGCCACCGGGGAAACAGCAGCTGGAAGCCCCTGTGAGGGGGGAGGCCCAGCCCTGCACAACCACACAGGCCCCCAGGCTCCATGGAAACTCCAAACGGCTAGCCAGCGAGTCGGGAACTAGTAGGGGAGGGGCGGGCAATTGACCCGCCACTGCCGGGGACAAAGGCCGCACCGCCCACGCCTGGGAGGGGCTCATCACAGAGGCCACCTAAAGGACTCCTCGGAGAGCTGGTTGGCCTGGAGGATTGGTGCCCGCCCCGGAAGGGCGGGGCAGTGTAGGTGGACCCCGGACAGTGTTGACTGACAGGGGCAGCCTCCTCCCGGAACTGCGGTGGCGGGGCCAGTCATCACAGGGACCTGCAAAGTTGCGGGCTGACCTGGAGGGGTGATGGGTGCTCATCCTGGGCAGGAACCTCCGCCAGGAGTGGGAGGGGGCACCCTGCGGGCTCCAGAATACCGGCAGCCCTAAAACCCAGCCAGGCTGTAGAAGGCCCAGCCTACCTGGGGGCAGACACTCAGAATCAGCCATGACTGTGACAATCAGAGTCCCTGCCATGTGCCAAGACTGGCTAGAATATAGACTATAGACTGTAAAGTCCTGTCTAAGAAAATGAGGCAGCCTTAGGAAAGGGATTTCTGCTAATCTCAAGCACCTGAGTTATACCGAGAGCAATATGAACTATTAATCCCCAACATATCCTTTGCAAAAGTTACTTCTCACATATTCTTAATCTCCCCCATACCTCAATCCACCTAAATACCCAAGACCCTCCCCCTACTCTCGAATAAAAGTCTACTCACTCTGTGGCTACAACGCATTCCCAGTCCTCAATCTAAGTATTCCTCCCTTCCCCAGCCACCTAAACCCTTTCTTTATTTTCTTCCTCCCTCTTTTTTTTCTTTTTTCTTTTTTTCTTTTCCTTTTCTTCCTGGTAAAGCCCACAGGTCCTGGCTCCACCTGGAACAAATAGAGACCATAAAGGGTGAAGAGACACCTAAACCCTTTCTTTATTAATATTGATTTCTCTTTGTCTTGTGAGTTTCTCCCTTTTTTTTCTTTCTTTCTTCTTCTTTTCTTTTTTCTCT
>PVIW01007401.1:51762-73489 GCA_004026585.1 Noctilio leporinus | reverse complement strand
ATAGAGGAAGGAAAAGATGGCCTCTGTAGGGGCATCGTCCTCTTCCATGTCAATGGCCAGGTAGCTGAGGAAAGCCATCACAGTGTCAGTTGGGAGCAGGGCTAGAAGGACGCCTGCCTGAGGTCAGCTTCCCAGAAAGGACACAGACTAGATCACCTTCACACAGAATCCACAGGAGCCCTATCCAGGGTCACAGAGTTCCACCCAGTCATCTAGAAGCCCCTGCAGAGCAGGGACCTGAAGGGCACCTTTCATACCTTGATGAAGCAGATATAATTCAGTGATGAAGCCCAGCCCCTCCCTAAACCCACTGTGTTTGGTCACACCTGGGTCCCTGTAGTGTGAGCCCTTAGGTAGGTCCTGCAGGTAGGGCCCAATGGGGCCACTTTAGTCTGCATCTCTCTCCTATCAAATGACTGATACGGGACCTGGCTCATTGGCGCATTCACTGAGCAGTCCCTCTTAAATTCTCTTCTCATCCTCACATTCCCTGGCATGCAGGGACTTTATAAGGTCTCATGGAATGAATGAGTGATTGCATTGTCTCCTGGTCAAGGACAAAATTGATCACCACAGATATTCAATCTAACATAAACTTAGCAACATGAAAAGAATTGTGCTGAATGTTGTAAGTAGCCATGAGAAGATAAATATGTATGGATATATATACATATACCCCACTCCCCACACACTGTGTTTGCTATGGAGTGCAGAAGACAGAAGGTCCAAAGAGTTTTGTGTTTGCATTAGTTTAGAAAGAAATAATTATAATTTAAGCATAGAATCTGAGAAGGGTGTTGTGAAGAGCAGCGAAATGAAGAATGGAATGCAAGGGGGGTAAATCAGTTGGATTCTGTAGAGAGAGCTGAATCCAAACTGAGAACTCTGGCCTCGATTTAGAATAAAATGAGCCAATGAAATTGTGTCTGTGGTGGAGGTGAAGTGGTCAGACCTGTGTTTTAGAAGTATTTTCAGGGAGACTTTTAGGGAACATCTCTGGGTATGATTGTTTTTTTTTTTTCTCCTCACCCAAGGATATGTGTATTGATTTTAGAGAGAGAGAAAGATTATTGTTAGAGAAAAACATGAATCTGTATCCTCCCGCAAGAGTCCTGATGGGGGATCAAACCTGCACTATTTTGGGGAACCAAATGACCCTTCAAACAACCGAGTAACCCAACCACAGGCCTGATGGTAGCATTTCACAGCAAACCTGTGTTATTTAACAGGGACCTGAACTAAGCAGAAAGACCGATCATTCATTTGCTATTGTTAAGAGGTTGGGGGTTTGGGGAGAAAAATTAGAAATGGTTCGTCTCAAGCCTATTTACTCAAGGGAAGAATGTTGCCAATTCTTTATGAGGCTTTTGTGTTTTCTTTAGCTTTTTTTCACTCTTTAACTGACATTAGGATGGTTGGCTTTGACCAAGAACGGTATAAGAAACACCATGCTACAATCCTATCCAGTTCAGACATGGAGTACATAGCACAAATAGGTTAAACAGGAGATGAAAAGTTGGAAGCCCGCTCCTCTCCCCGCGCTCCCCAGAGCAGGAATGTGGACTGAGGAGACTCAGCACAACACTCACAGGGCCAGGAAGAAGTGGATCCGCTGGTACTGCCAGTGGAAGAGGCCTGCGCGGCTGAAATAGGCGACCACCATCGCCAGCAGGTACTGGTGGAAAGAGGGGAAACATCACAGGTTGTGAAAGAGGAGGGACCGCGGGAAAAGGAAAGGCTGATGCTCCCAGGGTGGCAAGTGCTGAGGGTCTCAGGGCATGTGTTGGGCACAGTCAGCATTGGGAGGGTCTCTGATAAGCTGGAACAAAGGGGAGTCCCCAAGAGCTGAGAGAAGAGGGGACTTGATGTGCCAGCAACCACAGGGACAAGCCCTGAACTCAGATCCCACAGGAGTCGGGACAGAGGCAGGGCTGCTGTCTACACTGCAAGAAACACCTAAGTCCCCGAAGGCAATTGGTGACAGGGCATCAGGTTGGAGAAGAAATTGTGGGCTCAGGAAGCTCCCCCTGCCGCAGGATGGAAGGTAGAGCAGGAATACCTCTTACCTTGTCTGAGAGCCTCAGGCTTTTATCCCACTCCAGGAATCCTTTAATGACAGGATCCTCTGTGAAGAGAAGGCAGGAGTTAGCTTGACTATAGCAAGAGTGTTGCTGTGGGGATATTCCGGGACCAAGAGGGGAACTGTGCCCCTCCTGGGGAGGGTTCAGGATTGTGGCCAAGGGTGAGGCTGCCAGGAAGAGGGATAGAGGGATTGTTCCTGGGGCCAGGATGCAGGCGTGACACCACCCTCACCCACCCAGTCTGGGAGAACCGAGTGACAGGTGGGGTGGCAGTAGCACATCTGTGTGACTATGATCTTCAATAACCAGTGCTGCTCCCTCATCATGCATGAGAGTCCCCATGCAGATGCACAGCCATGCTGTCAGTTTCTCAATTGGCAGCCACATCAGGGTGGGAAGTTGGCCTCACTGTCCCCCTTACACACATGAAGGCATTTAGACCAAAAGGCCAGTCAGAGCTCAGAAGTCTCAGAGGGTACAGTTGAAACCAGCCCATCTGATCCCAAGTGCACAGGCTTTTCAAGTCTAGTCTAATCCTGTGTCACTTCTAAGTGTCCCTGGTGAGAATCATTGGGAAGCTCTCCTAGGATAGAGAGCTCAGCAACTAGCAGGAAGCTCTTTTCTGAAGGAAAAGTGTATAAGGGTTTTGTTTTTTTTTCAGATCAGGATTGGAGGGCGCTCTCCAGGGAATTTTCTTACTGAGCAGCCTGGTGAAGGCCTCATGGTATTCTGGCAGTACTGTGTCCTCACGCTTCTTTTTCAGCTTCATTTTCAGACCATCCAGTTCCTCTAGCAGCCTGATGTCCTTTGGCCCAGGGGTGATCTCCTCCTGTCCCTCCTCCTCCACTGACTGCTTCCTCTTCCTCTTCTTCTTTGCCCCAGTGGTTGTATCTGGGGGGCTGCCATCCACACGGGGGGCTGAGTGAAGAACCCAGGGTAGAATATAAGGCCTTTGCCTTTGGAATTCAGCTACTGTCACCTAAACCCGTTCCCCACTCCACCTCACCTATCCCCCCTAGTAACCGACCCCTCCATTTGTTCTCTTCAGTCTCACATACTACTGGCCTTCTCCCAGCCATCTTTCCATCTTTCTCCTTGGGTGATGTCCATCTTCCCCCCAAATTCACCTTGTCATTGTTCTTCCCCCCTGTCCTAAATACTCCTACTTGTTTGAGAGAGTTTCTCCCATTGAAGGGCAGCAAAGAACCCTCATTGTTTCTTCCCTTCCCTTCTCTTACCTTTGAAACTCATCCCCTCACCTCCTTGCTCGCCTCCCTGGCTTTCCTTTCATGGAGATGTTCTTGCGCCCAGCTCCTGCAGTCTCATTCCAATCCCTGGTTTCTCAATCTCTCCTTCCTTTCACACACGTCCTTCTCAGGCCCCTTCCTCCTGAATGGCCAACCCTGTCAAATCCCTCTGCCCCCTGTCTCCTCACCTGATGGTCCTGGGTTCACCTGAATCACCCTCACCTCCAGGGGGCATTGTGAGGTGGAAGGCTGGGGACTCAGGTCCTCAGAATGGGGACTTGCATTATAGGTGGCCATGACTGGTCTCCAAGTCTTGTCTTCCAGGAAATCTGGGCAATCACAGGACTGGGAGGAAAAGTCTGTTGCCCACCTCCGCTGCCTAGCGCCTCGGAATCTGATCCTTCCAATCAGGAAGGTCGGAAGCCTCTGATGTCATCGGTCATTCCCACCTGGCAACCAGTTTGAACGACTCAAACACAGACATGTAACTGCCATATGGTAACTACCCTACATACATGTAATTGCCACATGTGCACTGAATTCTCATGTAGATCAGGGTAAACATTATCTCCTGCCACTGACCCCACAACCTCAGACCAGCCTCCAGAACTATCCTCAAGTGTCAGCACCACTCTTGACCTCCTCCCCAGCAGGTGCTGGGTCCTGTCCATGCTGAACTTGAACTGTTGGGACAGTTCTTCTGTCTTCTTTCCCATTCCTCTATCAGAGTATAGCCTGGTGGGAGAAGGAGGTGACCAGGACCTTTGGGGAAAGCAGAAATGCTGAGACCTTTAAGAGTGGAATAAATGTTTTAAAAAGTTTCTGGGAACATGGACTTGTCAGATGAACAAGTTACTTGGAAACACTGAATTTAGTGCCCTGACCTTCGAGGCTCATTGGGTTGAGTGTTGACCCTGAAAGTGAAAGTTCTCCTCTGTTATTCTGGGTCAGAACACATGACTTGGTTGCAGGCTGGTTCCCTTTGGGGTCCTGTGCTAACAGCCATCGTTTCTTTCAAACATCATTGTTTCTCTCCTTCTCTTCATCCCTTCCCTGCTCTTTCCTTCTCTCTTGTATAAGAAATAAATAGAAATCATTAAAAAATTAATTGAAAGGAGTACAAGCACTAGGGAAAAAATGAAAAACAGCACCACCAAATATGGGATTTGGCAAAGCCTGATGTTCACAGAAACCATGTTCAGGGTTCTTTTCGCGGGGACACACATCCTCCACCCTCAGGAAGCTTTCATTCCAAGAGACACTGTGAGAACCTAACGTTGTAGAACGCTGTACCTGTGCTCACACTGCAGATGGCGTCTACAATTTGAGGAAGTTTGTGAATCTCCCTAAACCTACATCTCAAATCCTATCTAGAAACTCCAGTCTGTGTATCAGAATTTCCAGCCTGTGTATCAATGTTGAGACAGAATTTTCACTATCACTCCTGTCCCGTGAATCAAATGTCTCACACATTGAGAAACCAAGTTGAAAGATCTCAACACAGAACATGAGGTTGGCTGTGAAGGTGGGGAGTGCTGATGCAGAAAAGACACAGACTCACCTGTTACTCTGCAGGATGAGCAGGTGATATTTCTCAATGGCCTGCTCACCTCCTGCTTCTCCTGTTTTTATGGGCATTGAGACATTTCCTTCCTTCTTTTGATTCTTCCTCCCTCCCTCCTACTTTTCCTTTTTCTGTCTTCCTTTCCTTCTTATTGTGGTGAAATTACATAGGAAATTTACCATTTTAACCATAGTGAAGGTAAATTCAGTGGCATTGAACACATGCACATTGTTGTGCTACAGTCACCATCCTCTGCCTCCAGAGCTTTTTCATCTTCCCAGACTGAGATTTTGCACCCAGTGAATACAGACTCCTAATCCATTCCTCCCCCCCAGGCCCTGGTAGCCACCTTCTACTTTCTGTCCCTGTGAGTGTGACTGCTGTAGGGACCCTGTATCAGTGGAATCATGTAGTGTCTGTACATTTCCTTTGGGCTTCTTCAGTCAGCATAAGGTCCTCATGGTTCATCCACTTTGTAGCATGTGTCAGAATTTCCTTCTTTTTATAGGATGAATAAGATCCATTATATAAACCATATTTTGATTACCTATCCATCTACCAATGGACACTTGGGTTTTTCCCATGTTTTGGCTGTGAGTCTTGTTTTGGATCCATCATTTGAACTTGGATGAGACATTCAGGATGTCCCCAAACATTTCTTTTTCATTTGGGTCACATATCTGTTTCTAATCAGCCCACACCAACAATCTGTGATATCATATCAGTTCATCCAGAAAACTGTAGGACATTTTCTCAACAAGTTAACAATGGAACCATCATATCATGCAGCAATTTCAATGTGAGTATTTAGCCAAAGGAAATGAAAGCAGGACTTTGAAGAGATATCCGTACCTCCATGTTTATGGCAGCTCTGGCCACCATTGGCAAGATATGAACAACTTGTATCCATCAAAGAATGAATGGGTACAGAAGATGTGACTGAAAATGCAATGTTACTCAACCATGAGAACCAAGAAAATCCAGCCATTTGTGACAATAGGGTGGGCCTTGAGGTGATTTTGTTAAGTGATCTAAGCTAGACAGAGGAAATAAATTCTCTTTCTTTTATCAGTCTGTCCATTTCTGCTCTTTGCGATTTCTTTACTGTCTAGCAAATGTTTCTTTTTTTAAATTATGTTTCAAACTGGTACAGTTCCAATTTTTTGGAATTCTTCACCCTTTGGTCCTCTCCATCCAGTACCTCCCTTCCCTCCAGCCATCCACCTCTCCTTAGTTCGTGTCCATAGGTCATGCCTGTATGTTCTTTGGCTTCTCCCTTTCCTAAATTATTCTTAACATCCTTCTTTCCATTTTGCACTTACCAATTGTGCTTCTTGATCCCTGCACCATTTCCCTATTTATCCCTCTTGCCCCATCTCATCTCATAACCTTCCAAATAATCCTCTTCCAAATGTAACAGAATATGACGCTGTTCCTATTCTTGTTGTTTGTTTAGTTTGTTATTTTTATTTTTTAGATTCTGTTGTTAATAGTTGTGAGTTTGTTGGCATTTTAATGTTCACAGTATTGATCTTCTTTTTCTTAAATCAGTCTCTTTAACATTTTGTATAACAATGGCTTGGTGATGATGAACTCCTTTAGTTTTACCTTGTGTGGGAAGCACTTATTCTGCCCTTCCATTCTAAATTGCAGCTTTGATGGATAGAGTAATCTTGGTTGTAGGTTATTGGTTTTCATCACTGTGAATATTTCTTACCAGGCTCTTCTTACCTGCAAAGTTTCTTTTGAAAAATCACGTGATAATCTTGTTTTCTCCTGCTGCTTTTAAGATTCTCTCTTTATCTTTAACCTTTGGCATTTGAATTATGATGTGTCTTGGTGTGGTCCTGTTTACGTGTAGCTTGTTTGGGACTCTCTGTATTTCCTAGACTTGTATTTCTATATTCTTTGCCAAGTTTGGGAAGTTTTCCTTCATTCTTTTTTCTGATAAGTTTTCATCTGTTTGCTATTTCTCTTCTTCTGGCACCCATATGATTAGGATGTTTACCCATTTAAAGTTGTCCCAGAGGTTCTTAAGTCTCTCCTCCCTTTTTTTTTAAATCCTTATTTCTTCATTCTGTATAGTTTGACTGTTTATTTCTTCCTCATGTTCCAACTTGTTGATTCATATTCCAGTTTCCTTCTTTTCACCATTGGTTTCAGGGCAATTTTCCTTGGTTTCACCTAGCTTAGCCTTCATTTCTTCCTTTATGCATTTGTCATACCCAATTTTGTCTGTCAAGTCTGTGAGCATCGTTTTGAACTCTTCATCTGTTAGGCTGGCTATATACTAGCTGAATTCTCTCACTGGAACATTGATTAGCTCCCTCTTTTGGGCCATACTTCTCTGCCTCCTCAACGTGACTGCCTCCTCTTTGCCCTATGTGTTAGGTAGAGCTGTCACCCCTGTCTGAATGAGTATTGCTTCTTGATACCTTTGTTTGTTGGACTTCCATGCAGTTCATTTTTCTGGTAGTTCTGGTTGTTTTTAATTTGGGGGTAACTGTATTTCTTCTTATTGTTGCTGAGGGTGGTGAAGCATGTCTACCTCTACCTCCATCTTTGCTGGAAGTCAAAAGTTCATTTTTACAGAATATGGTGTTTGTGTAAACTTTAGGTCACTGGTGTGCCATGTCAAGATATCTTTGTGAAACATGAATAAATATGTTTCATTATTAAATTGGTTACAAGTACAGATACCAGGAGCATCAATGATGAATAATAAAGGAATTTGATTCAGAGTTTAACCCTTTTTGTTTCTTAAAAATATTTTATTTATGATTTTTAGAGAGAGGGGAAGGGAGAGATGCAGGGAGGGAGAGAGACATCAATATGTGGTTGCTTTTCACCTCCCTCCAGCTACGGACTTGGCTGGAGATCGGGCTTGCAACCTGATTATGTGCCGTGGCTGGGAATCAAACCAGCAACCTTTGTTTTCGTAGGCTGGTGCCTTATCCACTGTGCCACCAGCCAGGGCACAGAGTTTAACTTTTTTTTTTTTTAATTGGAATTATACATATTTTCCTCTGCATTACAGCTTTATCTCACAGAGCGTAACATCCCCTATTTTATTTTTATTTTATTTTTTAAATTTAATTTTATTATTTTTGTATTACTTCCATCCCCTTTTTGCTCCCCTCTGTCCCCCTCCCCACCCACCCACTCCCCCACAAAGTCATTCCCACATGTTGTCCATGTCCATGGTTATTCCATACTAGGTTCTTGTCTAAACTGCTCCTCTTCTTTGCCTCTTTTTTTTCCCTCCTGCCCATTCACCCTGCCCACTGAAGGCCTATTCACTGTTGTCATATATCTGGTTCTGTTTTGCTTGCTGTTTGTTTTGTTCATTATTGTCCTGTAGTGGGTGAGAGCATATGACATTTGTCCTTCACTGACTGGCTTATTTTACTAAGCATAATACTTTCTAGTTCCATCCATGTTGTTGCAAAGTTAGGAGTTCCTTCTTTCTTTCCGCTATATAGAATTCCATTGTTTAAATGTACCAAAGTTTTCTGATCCAATCATCCACTGATGGGCATTTAGGCTGTTTCCAGCACTTGGCTATTGTAAATAGTGCTGCTATGAACATTGGTGTACATAGGTTCTTATGAATTGGTGTTTCAGGATTCTTTGTGTATTGTCCAAGTAGAGGAATTGCTGGATCAAAAGGCAGTTCCGTTTTTAGTTTTTTGAGGAAAGTCCATACTGTTTTGCACAGTGGCTGCACCAACTTACATTCCCACCAACAGTGCACGAGGGTTCCCTTTGCCCCGCATCCTTGCCAATACTTATTGTTTGTTGATTTGTTGTTGATTGCCATTCTGACAGGTGTGAGGTTGTATCTTATTGTGGTTTTAATTTGCATCTCTCTGATGACTAGTGATGTTGAGCATTCTTTCATATGCCTCTGGGCCCTTTGTATATCTTCCTCAGTGAGTTGTCTTTTGAGGTGTTTTTCCCATTTTTAAATTGGGCTGTCTGTTTCCCTGGTGTTGAGTCGCATGAGTTCTTTATATATTTTGGAGATGAGACTCTTGCCTGAGTTATCATTGGCAAATATGTTTTCCCATACAGTTGGTTCCCTTTGAATTTTGCTGGTGTTTTCTTTAGTTGAACAGAAACTTTTCAACTTGATATAGTCCCATTTGTTGATTTGTTCTTTGATTTCCTTTACCCTTGTTGAAGTATCAATAAACATATTTCGGTGTAGGATATCCAAAACTTTACTGCCTATATATTTCTCTAGGACCTTTATGGTGGCACTGCTTATGTTTAAATCCTTTATCCATCTTGAGTTTATTCTGGTGTATGGTGTAAGTTGGTGTTCTAGTTTTATCTTTTTGCATGTTGCTGTCCAGTTCTCCCAACATGACTTGTTGAAGAGACTGTTTTTACTCCATTTGATGTCTTTGGTTTCCTGAGAAAGGGCCAGCCTGGTGCCTGCTCAGGGACTGAGGGCAGCACATCATTGGAGGAGACCGTCCTCTGAAAAGATTATGCAGAACCAGGCTGAGCTGCCACCATGGGAGAAAGGAGCCTCTTTGACCCTGAGGATGTGACCAAGAAGCACCTCAACATCCACCAATGGGGACATCTCTCTGCTCCCACCAAGACTCTGGCCGTCCCCTCCTTGTTCCAGACAGGGGCTCTGGCCCAGACTCCCATCCAATGTGGTGGTGAGTGATGAGGGGACAGGACAATAGGCTTTCCACTGTTGCAGGGAGTCGTGTAGAACAAGGCAGGAGTTGGGTATAAGCAGGGGACACCTTGTAGGGTCAGGGTCTTGGGAGGCTCCTGGTAGTTGGGCTGGAAACCAAGAGCAAACATAGGCAGCAGGCAGGGGAGGGTGTGCTGGGCAGAGGGAAGAGCAATTCCTTAGGAGTGGGGGTGGCATACAGGGTCTTTGGGGGCTCACAGGGGTTTAAAACATCAGGCTTCCTGAAATGTAAACAAAGGGCCCCAAACTCTGGAGCGGAATTTGATTCCTAGGACTAGGAATGATCCTGTGAGGCCAGGGAATCTCTTTCAACCTCCTGTCAGAGAAATTGCCTCAGTTCCCTTTCCAGAAAAGTCCCCTTCAGCCAGTTGAGAGCTGGTCCCTTCACTGTAAACCCGTTTCCCTTGGCTTGCAGAACAGCAGACAGCCCCTTCCTGCCAGAAGTTTCCCCACAGTGGACCTGTTCCTCAGCCCTGGGAAAAGCTGACCTTGCTGGTTGTTTCAGGTGCTGGTTGACTGGCTCTCCCACCCAGTGAGTGTTGGGCTCCTCATCCATCTGAGAAATCGGCCACCGCTGCAGCTCCTTCCCCGCCAGGTGCCCCGCAGATCAGCTGCAGACTCTCTGCCCCTGCAGGCAGCCCAGGGACCACAGAGGTTAGTGCTGATTTCCTACTTGATAGCAACTGTGTACTTCCCAGCCAAGTAATGCAACAGTCTGAAAGGAAAATGGTGGTGGGTCTCTCCATAGCCGTTGAACCTAAGGTGATATTATGGTAAAATGGGCTGTGAATGCTTCTGCTCGACATTTGGCCAAGGAAGTACCAGCTTTGGAAACATGCAGGTTAGTAAACTAGCTTCCAAACTATGAAGGGCAATGATATCAGGCCCCTTTAAGTGACAGGTGCTTCTGGTTGAGGGTTTTTCCCACCGTGGAACTCAACAATTGATCTTCTTTGTTATTCATTGCTTGTTCAATAGCCCCCTTCCCCCTTCAGGTGTCAGAGATGAGGACCTGGACATCTTTCAGAGTCACTCTGCTGACCACAGCTCCCTTGAGGCAGCCCTCTCCTAAATCTTGAATAGCCCAATCCCTGATATAACTCTTCTGGAAGGTCCTAGCTCTTACCAGAGTCATGTCTGTGGGTGCACCCTGTGGGGAGCCTGGGAGTGCACGTGCTACCTTGGTTGGTGATGCCCTGCGTTACTCTGGGCTCCATACTGAGGACAGTGGAAGAGTGGATGCTGTGAAGGTGATCAGCAGTCTCTGTCAAGTTCCATCTTGAGGCAGTCCAATAAGACAGCCATTTCACCATACTCATTTCAAAAATGGGGAAACTGAGCCTCAGGGCAGTTAGGTAACTTGTTAGACCACTGAATGCCTGCAGTTGAAGGAATTCTGTGGCAATGGGGCATAGGTTGGTTACTGAGAATGCCAGGGCCAGAGAAGTGACTGGGCGATCAGTTCTGGTAGCTCGGAATGTCCCTTCCCATGGGAATCACCTGTAAAATCACAAAGGAGCTGCTTACACATGTTGGAGGCAGGGTCCTGGGAGGTGTGATTTAGGGCACCTGAGGCAGAGGGAAGCTGATGGTCACTCCTATAGGTCTGGGGGACCACTTCTCTAAGTGTAACATCCTACTAACTTACCTGGAGGACAGATATAAGAAGTCATCTTCTGCTACCCACAGCTGCTCTGCCTGGAGAGGCGGGGGAACCTGGAAACGAGGTGGCTATTACTCTCCACTTTTAGGACCTGCAAACCCTTAACTCACATTTCAGAAGGGGGGTGCTCGGGAAACATGTTCTGGTCTCCTGTTATTTTTTGCATAAAGGCCCTATCCCCATGACAACAGCCTAGCTGTGGGTCCCACAGGCGGGATTCCCTGAAATGGCAGAGGGAGAGGTGACTGATGAGAGCAAAGCAGGATATCCACGTTATTCCAAGATCCAGCCAAGTGAGCTTATAAATCACCGATGGGACATAATAACCTTCTGGGTTAAATTAGTCCAGAAGGCAGGGAGAGGTAGGAATTAGAAGATTGCTTAACTAATTACTTAAATTACATGTCAGTATTACTTATATCAATGCAAATATCCAAATTACAATACTAGCAAACAGAATCCAAATCCAGATCAAAAAGCCAAATAGAAATTGTTACAAGAATACAGATTAGTTTAATATATGGCAATTCATTCATATAATATGCCATTAGAATACAGCTAAGAAGAAAAATCCTGTGCTTCCAATGATGCTGAAAAAGCCTCTGATGATATTTAAGCTTTATATCAAATTAAAAAAGGAATCTGATCACTGGTTGCCAATGGCTAATCAATCATGCCTAAGTAATGAAGTCTCCATAAGAACCCAAAGAATGGGCTTGGAGAGCATCTGATTTCTTGGACAGTTAGTGGAGAATAAGGTGCTGAGCTTTCCCACTATATCTTGAAGTCAAAAGAGTGTACTGTAATTGAATACAAGACTACAGGGGATGGATGTAATTCAACAACAATAAAATTTAAAAAAAAAAAAAGAATACAGAAGAGAAAAGATAAGGATTCAGAATTTTCTTTGGCTTTTCTTGGTTCTCAACAGAGTGACCTGCTGAAGAACACACATCTGCCCACAGGTCCAGAATACAAGCAGACAGCCCAAATAAAGGACACACCAAGAACAGCAAGTGGAGAAAATCTGGGAGACTGCAACATTGAACTCCACAAATCTCCTATCACAGAAGGATACTCAACTATGGCAAGGAAGCAATGCAGGTTAACCCAAGGAAAAAACAAAAATAAAAATATAAATAAAAAGCAAGTAAGAACAGACACCCAAAATGTGGAAAAAGAGAATCAGTCCATCACCAAAAGGAAAGGAAGAATCCCCAGAAAGACCACCTAATGAAACAGAGGCACCTGAAATATCAGACAAGGAATTCAAAAGAATGACGATAGAGAAGCTCAGTGAGCTCAGCCACATCAAAGAAAACTATAAACAACTCCAGGAGAACTACAAAGAAGTCCAGGGAAGTTACAAGGAACTTACTGAGAGCTACAACAACATGAAAAAGAACATAGAAACTATCAATAAGTGCCAGGAGGAAATGAAGAATACAATTTCTGAATTGAAGAATACAGTAGAAGGAATCAACAGTAGGCTAGAGGAAGCAGAGGACCGAATCAGCGAGTTGGAGGATAATGTAGACAAATGCTCCAAGACAGTACAAGAGAATAAAAAAAGGCTGAATAACGCTGAAGAGGGTTTAAGAGAGCTCCAGGACATCGTGAAACGTAACAACATTCATCTCATAGGGATACCAGAAGGAGAAGAGAAACAGGAATGGAAAACTTGTTCAAAAAAGTCATGATAGAAAATTTCCCTAACATGATAAGTGAAAACATTACTCAAGTTCAGGAAGCACAGAGGGTCCCAATGAGGATCAACCCAAACAGACCAACACCAAGGCAGATTATTACTAAAAGGGCTAATTTCAAAGACAAAGAGAGAATCCTAAAAGCATCAAGAAACGACAAATAACATATAAAGGGGCTCCAATAAGGCTATCAAATGATTATTCAACAGAAACAATTCAAGCCAGAAGGGAATGGCAAAAAGTATTTCAAGTCATGGTAAACAAAGGCCTGCAACCAAGAATACCCTACCCAGCAAGGCCCTCATTCAAGATAGAAGGAGAAATAAGGAGCTTCCCAGACAAAAAAAAAAAAAAAAAAGACTGAAAGAATACATCTCTACCAAACCAGCATTGCAAGAAATGCTAAAGGGTCTGCTATAAAAATAAGTAAACAAATAAAATGAAGAAACAGAGAAAGCCAAAGAGGAATACAGACACAAAGGGAGAAAATGGCAATGAATAAGTATCAATCAGTAATAACCTTAAATGTAAATGGACTAAATGCACAAATCAAAAGACATAGGGTAGCCGAATGGATAAGACAACATAACGCATATATATGCTGCCTTCAAGAGAGTCACCTCAGAACAAAAGATCGACACAGATTGAGAGTGAAGGGTTGTAAAACTATATATGAAGCAAATGGACATGAAAAAAAAGCTTGAGTAGCAATACTTATTTCAGACAAAATAGATTTTACAATGAAGGCCATAAAAAGGGACAAAGATGGACATTTCATAATACTTACGGGAACAATCCGTCAAGAAGAAATAACTGATAAACATATACGCACCCAACATAGGAGCTCCAAAATATATAAGGAAAATCTTGGAAGACTTTAAGAAAGACATAGACAGCAACACATTAATAGTAGGGGATTTTAATACCCCACTATCAACAAGGGACAGATCTTCAAAACAAAAAAATCCCAGAGATGTTGTGGCATTGAACAACACTCGAGGAAATGGACCTAACTGATGTATACAGAGTCTTTTACCCCAAAGAAGCAAAATACACATTCTTTCCAAATGCACATGGATCATTCACCAAGATAGACCACATGGTATGTCACAAGACAAGCCTCCACAAATACAGGAAAATTGAAATCATACAAAGTATCTTCTCAGATCACAATGGCTTGAAACTAGAAACCAATCTCAAGGGAAAAAACCAAAAATTCTCTAACTCATGGAAACTGAATAACATGCTTTTAAGCAATGAAGGGGCCAGCAATGAGATCAAAGGTGAAATCAAAAAGTTCCTTGAAAGAAATGACAATCAACACCAACAGCCCAAAACCTATGGGATACAGCAAAGGGAGTTCTCAGGGAGAAATGTATAGCAATACAAACCTTCCACAAAAGGTTACAAGAAGTTTATAAAAACAACCTAACCACAAAGCTGCAAGAACTAGAAGATCAACAACAAACAAAGCCCAGAGCAAGTAGAAGGAAGGAAAACATCTAGATCAGAGCAGAACTAAATAACTCAGAGATTCAAACTATAATTCGAAGAATCAACAAGTCCAGGAGCTGGTTTTTTGAAAAAATAAACAAAATAGACAAGCCCTTATCCAGACTTATCAAGAAAAAGAGAGAGAGGACCCAAATAAACAGAATCAGAACTGAAAGAGGAGAAATCACATCTGATACCTCAGAAATACAAAAGATTGTAAGAAATTACTACAAACAACGATATGACAAAAAATATCATAACCTGGATGAAATGGACACATTTCTGGAAATGTATAATCTACCAAACCTGAACCATGAAGAAGCAGAAAGCTTAAATAGGCCAATACCAACTAGTGAAATGAAAGAAGTAATCCAAAATCTCCCAAAGCACAAAAGCTTTGTGAATTGTACCAAACATTTAAAGAAGAACTAACTCCTATCCTCCTCAAACTATACAAAAAAATGTTCAGGAAGAGGGAAGCCTCCCAAACTCTTTCTATGAGGCCAATATTATTCGAATCCCAAAACAAGGGCAAGATACAACTAAGAAAGAAAGCTACAGGCCAATATCTCTGATGAACATAGATGCTAAAATTCTCAACAAAATCTTGTCCAATCGGATTCAGCAGTATGATATTACAAAGATCATACACCATGATCAAGTGGGTTTCATCCCAGGGATATAAGGATGGTACAACATTCGTAAATCAATAAATGTAATACACCACATCAACAGATTGAAAGGTAAAAACCGTATGATCATATCAATAGATGCTGAAAAAGCATTTGCTAAATTGCAGCAACCATTTATGATAAAAACCCTCAGCAAAATGGGAATAGAGGGAGCATACCTCAACATCATAAAGGCCATCTATGAGAAACCTGAAGCCAACATCATACTTAACGGACAAAAACTGAAAGCTTTCCCCCTAAGATCAGGAACGAGACAAGGCTGTCCACTTTCTCCACTTCTATTCAATATTGTCTTGGAAGTTCTAGCTATAGCCATCAGAGAAGAAAAAGGAATCAAAGGTATCCAAATTGGAAAGGAGGAAGTCAAACTGTCATTATTTGCAGATGATATGATAACGTACATACAAAACCGGATGGACTCCACCAAAAGCTTACTCAACCTAATAAGCAAATTTAGCAAAATAGCTGGCTATCAAGTCAATATCCAGAAATCAAAAGCATTTTTGTATACCAATCATGAAACAACAGAAATAGAAGTGAAAAAAATAAATCCCATTTACCATAGCAACAAGAAAAATAAAGTACCTAGGAATAAACTTAACGAAGAAGGTAAAAGACCTGTACTCAGAAAACTACAGAACAATGAAGAAAGAAATCAAGGAAGATACAAATAAATGGAAGCATATACTATGTTCATGGATGGGAAGAATCAACATCATTAAAATGTCCATACTGCCCAAAGCAATCCACAGATCCAATGCAATTCCAATTAAAATACCAATGACAGACTTCACAGAAATAGAAAAACTACTTCAAAAATGTATATGGAGCCAAAAACTCCCACGAATAGCCACAGCAATCTTGAGAAAGAAGAACAAGGTAGGAGGAACCACAATACCGGACTTCAAAAAATACTACAAGGCTACTGTCATCAAAACAGCCTGGTACTGACATAAGAATAGACATATAGATCAATGGAACAGAATAGAGAGACCTGAAATTAACCCAGGACTCTACGATCAACTAATATTTGACAAAGGGGGAAGGAACATAAAATGGAATAAAAAAAGTCTCTTCAACAAATGGTGTTGGGAGAACTGGTCAGCAATATGCATAAAGATAAAACTAGACCACCAACTTACACCATGCACCAAATTAAACTCAAGATGGATAAAGGATTTAAATATAAGCAGTGCCACCATAAAGTCCTGGAGGAAAATATAGGAAGTAAACTTTTGGATATCCTACACAGAAATATGTTTACTAATACTTCACCAAGGGCAAACGAAATCAAAGTACGAATCAACAAATGGGACTCTATCAAATTGAAAAGTTTCTGTTCAGCTAAAGAAAATATCAGCAAAATTCAAAGGGAACCAACTGTATGGGAAAACATAATTGCCAATGATACCTCAAACAAGGGTCTGATCTCCAAAATATATAAAGAACTAATGCGACTCAACACCAGGAAGACGGAAAGCCCAATTGAAAAATGGGTAAAGGACCTGAACAGACAATTCACTGAGGAAGATATACAAAGGGCCCAGCGGCATATGAAAGGATGCTCAACATCACTAGTCATTAGAGCGATGCAAATTAAACCACAATAAGATACCACCTCACACTTGTGAGAATGGCAATCATCAGCAAATCAACAAACAGCAAGTGTTGGCCAGGATGCGGGGCAAAGGGAACCCTCATACACTGTTGGTGGGAATGAAGGCTGGTGCAGCCACTGTAGAAAACAGTATGGGGTTTCCTTAAAAAACTAAAAATGGAACTGCCTTTTGATCCTGCAATTCACTACTTGGACTATACCCAAAGAATCCTGAAACACCAATTCATAAGAACCTATGTACACCTATGTTCATAGCAGCACTATTTACAATAGTCAAGTGCTGGAAACAGCCTATGTGCCCATCAGTGGATGATTGGATCCAAACACTTTGGTACATTTACACAATGGAATTCTACATAGCAGAAAGAAAGAAGGAACTTGTTCCCTTTGCAACAACATGGATGGAACTGGAGAGTATTATGATTAGTGCAATAAGCCAGTCAGTGAAGGACAAATATCATATGATCTCACCCATCACGGGACAATAATGAACAAAACTAACAACAAGCAAAACAGAACCAAATATATGAATACAGTGAATAGGCCTTCAGTTGTCAGGGGGAATGGGGTTGGGGGGAGTGGGGAGGCCAAGGCAAGGAAGGGGAGTAGCTTAGACAAGAACCTATTATAAAGGAACCATGGACATGGAAAACAGGTGGGATTGACTTTGGGGGGAATGGGTGGGTGGGGAGGAGGACAGAGGGGAGCAAAAAGGGGATGGATGTAATACAAGAACAATAAAATTAAAAAAAAATAAAAGCGGAATCTTTCAAGAGAATAGAAATTGATTGATAATTTCCAACATGAATATATACACATACATATACATGAACTCTTATAACCTAATATACATAGTATTGATGATTATGCCTATGTAGCTGATACAAAAGAAGTCTGTCCTGAAAGTATTGGCTGCACAAACTGTTTTCATTATATTGACTTTGGCTTGATACTTTGGGAACAGACCTCATACATATACATATATAGCTCAACCACATACAGACACACATGTACACTTTTAAAATTTATATACATATACATGCTTACATGCACATATATTTATTCTTTCGTCCTCTTGGTTTCTTTTTTTTAAACTTGATCATTTTTTTAAAGATTTTTTAATTCATTATTTTTAGAGAGAAGGGCAGGGAGGGAGGAAGAAAGGGAGAGAAACATCAATGTAGGGTTGCCTTTCACTTGCATCCAGCTACTGATCTGGCTGGAGACCTGGCTTGCAACCTGGTTATGTGCCCTGACTGGGAATTGACCCAGCGATCTTTGGGTTCTCAGGCCAGCGTTCATCCACTGTACCACCAGCCAGGGAAGTTCTCTTGGTTTTAAAGTCAGGATTTCACTTGATGAAAAAACATTAGACATTCCAATGAGAGGCTGGAAACACATGGGGCAGACTATTGCCTTAGAGTTTCCAGCCATGGAACAGGGTTGGAAAGGTGAGACAGGGCTGAAAATTGGGGCAAATAAATAGGAAAGTACAACACATAAAGAAAATAATCAACCCTGGCTGGTGTGGCTCCCCTCCCTTCCCCTCCTTCCTTCCTTCCTTTATTCTTTCTTTCCTTCTTTCTTCTTTTTTCTTCCTTTCTTTCCTTCCTTCTTGTTATTTCCTGTATGCTTTATAAAGTTGGTGGTGAGATCAGAACTTTTCTCAGATTTAGATTCAGCTTTTTTGGCAAGACTGTTGTGCGTGACATTTGTCTTCTTTCTCTTGGAGGCCTATCTGACCTTCCAAGTTTTGTTTTGTGATATTAGCAATGGTTGTTTGATGTTTATTGCCTTATCATCAGGGGAAATGAAATGGCAATAGGCTCCTTCAACACCTCTTCTTCAATTACTAGCTGAAACATTTTTCTGAAGAAAATCATCTTCTCTTGGTTTGGTGGCTCATATAATGAAGACAATTTCCAAAATACTGACCAGTCACCCAAGCAACAGGATTGTATGTCTGTTTCATTTCGTTATTGTTATGAGCCAGTTTACCTGAAATGTTAGTGAATAGAGTCCTGTGGTAACATAGAATATTGGCCTTGGACACCTTCCTGCTTGTTGGAAAAGAGAAGCCCACACCCGACACAGAGCCATGTTTTCTCTTGGATTTCCTCTCAACTCAGTTACTCACATGTCATTAGCTACCCCTGTGTGCTGAACGTGTGCTACATGTGTGCATCTCCTGTGCTATTCCAATGTCCTTTGAGCACCCCATTATTTCACTGCCCACTTCTTCAGCTTCTCCTGTGTCCCCTGCCACTGCTCAGGCCTAAAATGTTCCTGCACCCAGAGCTGTTAACCTTGCAACACATAAGTTCTGACGGAGCACCTGGCCATGTGTTGTATAAGGAGCAGTTTGGATGGTCCTGGACTCTGTTTGCTTAGAGGAAGCTCCTCAATCCTTGGAATTTCCTGGGTGACAGGAGTGTCTGCAAATGGTGCTGGCCCCTGGGAGCACACTTGCGTTCATGCTGAGGAGGTGGCTCAGGGTGGGGGCAGTCAGGCCAGAAAGACCAACCCTGGGATTAGAGGTCAGGGATTAGAGCCTCATCTCTGGGGAGGAGCTCGAGCTGGAGGTTGAGTTTAACTGCATGGCCAGCACTGAAAAGATTGTGCCTACGTGTTGCAACCCCAAGGTAAAACCAAGTCACAAATCCCAGTTGGTTTCTCTGGTGGATGATACATATCTGTGTGCTGTGAGGAAGACACACCCAGAAGACATGGGACCTTGGTGTCTGGGACCACCCCAGTGTTCTCTGATGATCCCATCTCTCAGGAGATTTTCCTGCATGGCCCAGGGTTCTCGTTTTTGCCTCCTCCTTATCCACGCCCACCTCATTTGTTAGCTTTACCTCATTGTCTCTTCTCCCTCTTTTTTTTCTTCAGATTTTCTCCAATACCCTCATTTCTGCCATGGTTCCTACCCCACCATGGGCTCTAGATTGTCCTTCAACCACATAAAGCTGGAATTGGAGGTTGTGAAAAGGACTCCCACTAGGGATAATGTAGTGACCCTGTGTGTGTTCTCCCATGCCCATTGGTCCTCTTGTCACAGCCCATTTCCAGGAAAGCAGGTCCTATGGAGTCACCTGTTCTTGCTTTTTAATTTTAAGTTAATGTGTGGGTGCCTGTGATGGTTTCTTCCTTCTGCCTGCTCTTCCCATTCTTCTACCTCAATACTGTGCCCTCCTCTCCTGCTTTCAGACTCTAGCTTAGAATCTGTCTCCACCTCTGTTGTTTTTCCTACCGATGTGGAAAACTATTCAGGATTACTTTTCAGAGTTAAGAAATTGGGTTGAGTAAGCTCAACCTCCTTAAGCTACATTATCATTGAACAGTGAACAGTAATCAAACTGCTGCAACCACACACATTACAAAGGTGAGAACGTCATCTTTATTATATTTGCTCAAAAAATACATTGCCCATTGCCCTTCAATGAGGTAAAATAACAATCATATCATCCAGGCAAGTTTGAAAGGTACAACTGATCTTCATAGTTCAATATTAGAGACCGAAATTAATATTTATATTGATGACAATATGGGGGAAAAATCCACCTAGCTGGAAGATAGTTAATATTATGTAATAGATAAAATCACAACACCCCCAAATATAAACCAAATAAAATCTAGCTATGTATAATGATTATGATAGTAATCAAAAAAATTCAGTAGCATCAGCATGTTCTCAAAAGTAAAACTATGTAGCATAAATATATAAATATTAAATATGAGAATAAATATAATAACCCTATGGGAAACTTTTCAAAATAAATTAATGAAATTAATGGGATACATATAACTTGGATAAACTTACAGCTCTAATTTTATAATTTTAAAACGTTTCCTTCTATCTCAACCTATAATTGGACTGTCAGATGGCTTGTTGAGTCTTGGAACTAGTGTGTAAAAAATGGGATCTCCAGCTTGTACCCCAAGGGAGGTCTGAATGAAATGATCTGCAATTGAGGAGGTTGCCTAGGAAAGGGGTAAAAGTTGAAAAAAACCCTGCTTCTTATTGTCCGTCAATGGACTGCTAGAGGTGGTCTGAGGAGCAGGGCATGGTCACTCTCCAGCTCACTGGAGAGTTTCTGGGCTCTGCTGGGTCGTCACAGGAGGCTCCTCTTTCCCTTCCTCCTGTTTGTCATTATTGCCTTCCTCATTGTCTTCGTGCTGCAGAGTGACATCTCCTTCTTCATTGTCTTCAAGCTGCAGAGTGACATCTCCTTCTTCATTGTCTTCCTGCTCATGAGTGACATCTCCTTCTTCATTGTCTTTGTGCTGAGGAATGACATCTCCTTCCTCATTGTCTTCAAGCTGCAGAGTGACATCTCCTTCTTCATTGTCTTCAAGCTGCAGAGTGACATCTCCTCCTTCATTGTCTTCCTGCTCATGAGTGACATCTTCTTCTTCATTGTCTTCTTGTTGAGGAGAGGCATCTCTGCTGGGCTCAGGGACCTAGAAACAAGAGAGAGACAGGAACACGTTTCACACAGGCAACTGTCCAGATAGAAACATTACCTAAATTCTTAGTCACTTCTAAACAGAGTTCAGACTAACCTGTAAATCCTCCATTCTTTCCCCAATCTCGAACCGTTGTTTTTCCCTTATGGCGGCTGAAGTTTGATGACCCCCCATCCAAAAGTGACTTCATACACCCAGTAACCTGTTTCCCAGGAAAGACTTGAGGCGATTCTGTTCAGGGAGCAGCACACATAGGGAGAGCCCTGCTTGCCTTATTCACACCTTGGTCCATTTGTGCACATGAAAATCTGAACTTGGAACCCTTGGAACATCACAAGCATCACTGATCATGTCAACATCACAAATGGTGGGACCAGAGGCCTGCTCCCTAATGCTAACCATGGATTCTACTGTTCAATCATAACACCTAGTCTATGCTGGGCTAGTGCTACAGTGCTTATGTCCCCCAAATTCA